>LBNU01037243.1:3976-39693 GCA_014162995.1 Artemisia annua | reverse complement strand
CGTTAGAGTTCCTAGTGCCAAGTCATATAGTGCCTACACGAAGTACTTATTTAGCCTAATTAATACGTAACGAAATGTACGTTTTCTCATAAATTCCAAACTTTTCATGCAATTCTCTCAAAACCCAAATGGATTATCGATAACTCAATTTTCACATTTATAAAAACATAATGCGGTGAATTTAGAAAAGGTCCCAAAATTACCGGTTGTCACAAGTGATGAATTTTTTGAGATGTGTTTTTAGAAATAACAAGTAAGTATTTAACAAATCACGTGTGATTTATAGTAAATCACATATGATTCATTAAATGAATCACATGTGATTTCTGGTAAATCACATGTGATTCAGCAAGGAATCACATGTGATTTCTTTAAGAAAACACATATGATTACTGAATGTGATTTCGTTAAAAAATCACATGTGATTCCTTACTGAAATCACATGTTATTCCTTACAAATCATGTGTGATTTACATACGAATCACAATTAAAAAAAATTTGGCATATGAATCACACATTTATAAATTAAAATAGAATTACATGTGTTTCATTTTATACATGTGATTTACATTTTTCCGTAACAAACAAACAAACAAACAAAAAAAGTCATATGCGCTTTATTCATTTCTGAATTAAAACATAATCACATGTGTTCAGTTTATGAGAGCAAAAAGTAAATCACACGTGATTTATATTTTTTATAACAAAACACAAAAAACAGAATCACTTGTGATTCTTAAAATAACAAATCATAAGTGATTTTTACAAATCACGTGTGATTTTTCTAGACGGAAATTTTGAAAAAAAAAAGTTCGCCGAAAATATATAAAAATGCATATCTATAGAAAGATAATTTAATTCTCATTGCGATGATGTATTTTTCATAGCTTGAAGATTTACCGTTTGCAAGATATGTCATTTTTAAAAAAAAAAAGGTGGAAATGGGTTTATTAAATAAGCTATAATTACAGTTTTGCCCCTGTTGTGTAATTGTATGAGCTGATTAGCACCATTGGATGAAAGCAAGATCGAAGGCCATGATTGGCTGATTTGTTCTTTAGAAAATGCAAGATCTGCATGGATCTCACCTCTTAGCCGAATATATTAAAGGACAGGCCCAATGATAATTGTTTTGAGGGAGGGTGGTTTAGGGTTAGTACCATATTTATGGTTTTTTTTTTTATTTTGTAAGATGTTTTAAAATAATTATTTACTTTTCATTTTAACTTATGTTAGAGAATATTGTATTAGATTGGTGAAAATGTAGTGTAACATTTTTAAACCGAGTGATTTTTGTTCTAAAAATAATTTTGAGACGGAAAAAGTCAAAAAGATATTTTGACAACATCACAAGAATCTTTTTAATTGTAAATTTAAAAATGAATTCTTTTACCGTAATAAAGGGGAACAATATCATTCACGCAATTTTTTTGTTCATTCACACATTTAAGACAATAATAATAATAAAAATAAAAAAGTTAAATAAAGAATATTCTGTTCCGTAAAAAACGCCTAATATCATTCACACAAAAAATAGTATATAAAGGCCCCATATGATGATATAAAACATAAAACCCTAGATCACAAAAACACCAGGGCGGCTACGGCGGCTATCAAAATTTATAGGTAAGTTTTTACAGCAAATTCTTATTCTTATACTCTGTTTTTGTAACTGTTGTTAATTACATAAAACCCATATGGTCTTTTTTATTAAAGTAGAATAATATAATGTTAACATTTGATAGATGTTGTATATATACTTATGTTGTTATACAGTTNCATTTTTAAACCGAGTGATTTTTGTTCTAAAAATAATTTTGAGACGGAAAAAGTCAAAAAGATATTTTGACAACATCACAAGAATCTTTTTAATTGTAAATTTAAAAATGAATTCTTTTACCGTAATAAAGGGGAACAATATCATTCACGCAATTTTTTTGTTCATTCACACATTTAAGACAATAATAATAATAAAAATAAAAAAGTTAAATAAAGAATATTCTGTTCCGTAAAAAACGCCTAATATCATTCACACAAAAAATAGTATATAAAGGCCCCATATGATGATATAAAACATAAAACCCTAGATCACAAAAACACCAGGGCGGCTACGGCGGCTATCAAAATTTATAGGTAAGTTTTTACAGCAAATTCTTATTCTTATACTCTGTTTTTGTAACTGTTGTTAATTACATAAAACCCATATGGTCTTTTTTATTAAAGTAGAATAATATAATGTTAACATTTGATAGATGTTGTATATATACTTATGTTGTTATACAGTTCTAGATCAACGTGTGTTATTTCATTTTTAATTTTTAAAACAAGTCCAGTTGTTTTTTTTTTTTTTTTTTTTTTAGTAGTAATTTTTCACCCAAAGTCTCATAAAAGTTTTGAACTAGATTTTTTTTTATTGATTATAACTATGATTTGGCTACATGTTTTATTGATTTGGCTAGTTTATTTATTTATTTATTTTTTTTTAATTTGTGTTTCTGAACTTTAGTATGATAAAATTATGAATTCTGTTTTGATAATTGCTTGGCTTTTTGGAATGGATTCGTTTTGATGTAAATGCGACGTACACTTGATATGCGATGTAGGAAATCATTTAGTGTGATTTTGTTTGTTTCTTTTTGCAATGTTAGCTACTCTGTTTTACAGTAATTATTCTTTCACTATATAATAGTTTTGCTAAACAGATGTGGTTTTTCCCTGTTCAGGTACCCGGGGAAGCATCCTTGACTCAAATGTACGCGGCCTTAGCGGGACCGTTTCCAACCCTTCGTTATTCTTTGATTTAATAGGAATCCGAAAAACGAAATATTTTTAAGAGTACCAGCTGCTACTTTTAAAAATATTTTAGGCTTTTCAAATCCAATTAAATCGAAGAATTAGGCATTGATTTGAGACTAAAGACTCATCAAACATTAGTAGATTTTTTTAGTTGCTAATGGATCTGAAGTATGATGCATGAAAGAGAAAGTATGATTGCATATGAAGATAGAATAAGGTTTGTTACATGGATCTTATCCTTCTCATTCTCTCTTTTTTGACGTGAGATATGTTATTTTGACTAGTACAGCTTCTCTTAATTGGAATCCTATGAGGACGTGATGTCTTTGCACTAGTTCGAATAACATATTTTATGTCAAGGGCGAAGAGAATGAGATTGATAATATCCATGTATCAAATTACTTAATCTATCTTCTTGTACAATCATACTTCCTCTATCATGTATCATATCCATTAGCTCATCTCCCATCTATCCGAAAATATAGTGATGTAACATGTAATTTGTACACTTTGATGTGGATTTAATCCGAAATCAATCGCTTCTTCTAACAATGTTGTTTATTCTTGGAAGCGTAATACATATTGATTATATTTGTGTTCATTCATCTTTTATCCCTTTTCTGAATGTGAATGAGGTATGAATATATATCGAGTATTTTTTCTGCTCACACAATTCTGTCTCATTGCTTGTGTCCTCCGAGATTAATGAGGTCTGTAGGTTGTTCAATGCTTCTAGTTGTTTGAATGAGGCAAGTTCCGTTTGTGCTTGGTTTTCTATTAATATTTTTGGTTCAACTATCTTTGAATAAAAAAATAAATAAACAAAACCGTTATGCAACAATGGCTTAAAATATTTCATAACTCCACGTAGATGGCAACCAAAGGCAATGGATCTGAGATTTTTTTTTTCAAAATTTGGAGTTGTGAAAGAAATGTGCATGCCACGTGAGATCTCATCGTTTTGTACACTCACTTTCTAAGCCTATATCATTTTCATTACTCTATATATAAACAAGGGTGTGCATTCCCAGAGAATAGATGATGGTAGGTAATCAATTCCTTACCCTCCAATTTACTTTATAATAGTCTATTACCTATTAGTCGGTAATCATTATATTATCCCCTCCAACCAAGCATCTTTAATTAATCATATTCTCATTTCCCACCCTTTTAACCCCACCAAGCACCCTCGAGATGTTTGGTAGAAAGAAAAGAGAATAGAGAAATGGAAATGAGTCAAATTCTTTTGTTTGGTAGGTAGAGAAAAAAAAGGTGGAGAAATGTGAAGAATTGGTAGAGAATTGCTAGTGTAATTTTTTAAGTATCATTTCCACTCACTTTAGTTAGGAAATTGGAGAAATGAGATTATTTTGTAACATTGTTTTTTCATGATTTGTATTTTAGTTGCAAAAATATTTACCTGAGTATTTTATATAACAAAAAAATCATGAAATTTATTTTTTTTATTTAAAAAGTTATTTAAGTTACATGTTTTTAGGTTATTAAAAAAATTAATTAAAAAAAACTAATTTTTATTTTTAAAAAAATATTAAAAAAATTCAAGAAACATTAGAATTTTTTGTTTTTAAAAAAATAAAAACTATTTTTTTAAAATAAAAATAATTTTTTTTAGAATTGTTATTTAAAAAATTAACATAATAAAAAAAATTTTAAAAACAACCAACACTAGAATTGTCATTTTAAAAAAATATTTTTTTAAAAAAAATAACAAACATTAGAATTTTTATTTTTTAAAAAATAAAAAAACATATTTTTTTTAAATAACAAACATTAGAATTTTTATTTTTAAAAATAAAACTTATATTTAAAAAAAAATGTTATTTAAAAAAAATATTTTTTTTTTTCATTTCTCGGGTCAAGTCCCTGTTGTTACCAAACATTAGAATTGAACAAAAATTCTCTATTGATTTCTATTCCCTGAATTTCTATTCTCTGCTTCATTTCATTTCTCTGAAATTCTCTCTACCAAACGTGCCTAAGTTATGGTCAATTCTCCCATTGCCTTCGTCAAATGGATGGGTCAAAAGAGATGCGTGTGAATCATACATGTGTCTGAAAAAGAGAATGGTGAATCTGAAAAGGACATGGGGCTGCCTTGAGTCGGCCTTGGATGGAGTGTTAGGCTTGTGACAATGGACCTGAAAATATCGTTCGAGCACATCGATCGACCGATATCAAGATCCGTCGTTGCCACTGTGAAGAGATCGGTCGCCGGAGGAAAAAATCGAACATCGATTGCATTCTCGACCGACTTGAAACAAAGAAACACTTCCAATTTCTCACTATTCTCTCTTTTTATTTTGTTTTGTTTTTTGTTTTTTTAATTCGTTAAAAAAAAAGGAGTAAAATTTTTGTATTTTATTTTTATAAATAATTAATTTACAGTTTAAACCCTTAAAGTTTTATTTATTGTCATTTTTACCCTATAATTTTAACTTTCTTACATTTTAGCATAGAGAGTGTATAAAAATTAATTTATAGTATTGTAATGGTTTAATTCCGTATCGTTTCATTTATGTAATGTTTACGTTTTATTAATAAAATTTGTGTTTGTGTTAAAAATGGTTTTCTTTTTCCTTTTATAAAAAAAATGATGCAATATGGGTTGCCACTGTGATGAGAGAGGTGAATATGGGTTGAGGAGAGAGAAAGTTGAGGTGGCAGCCGAAAAAATGATGCAATATAGGTCACCACTGTCACTAGCCTTAGTTTGGCACGCCTTGGACTTGCTTTTGTTTTAAAAAATAGTTGTCGGCTATTTTAAACTTTGAACGGTTAACTTATTATTATTTTATTTTTAATCACATTTTATATATATCATACATTCATTTATAGAGCAACAAATTGTTCACTACCAAAAATATGTTCATGTAAACTATTTGATCTGAATAATATGGGTTACGACTCTGTTGAAGATGACATTTTTTCGACGCAAGCGTATCAGTATCATCAAACGTTGCAACAACAACAAAAAGTTCTCGTACGCATAATTTGATATACCATGAACGTGATTTTGTTGAAGCACGTTTGTTGGCCAACTATTTTGGTGATGATCCAAAATATTTGGTGGCTTATTTTAGACGTTGATATCGTATGACCAGAAAACTATTTTTAGAAATAGTCAAATGCATTGAAACTTATACTTATTTATCTTCTTTTCGAACATTTATAGAATTTTTGAAGTCCGACCCAATTGTATGGGTCAAATGAGTTTTAGTGTTATTATGAAATGCCGTTTGATTAATATCTATAAACGGGTGAACATTGTGCACACGATTATCTAGATCATTTTACTAAGTGCATTCTTGATTTGTACATGCCTGAGTTTTTAAGAAAACTAATTTTAACGACATTCAAATTATATATGCCACACATACGAGGGTCAATGGGTTTTCGGAAATGCTTATAATCATTGATTGTATACATTAAGAATGGAAAATTTGGCTGAAAAAATACTCAACAATAATGCTTGAAGTTGTTGTGTCGTACGATTTGTGCATTCGGCATGCATTTTGGTGCGAATTACGAATATTAACATTTTAGATAATTCTCCATTGTTTGATGACCTTATTGATGACATTGCTTTTGTGGCTCTGTTTGAAGTCAATTGAGTTACGTGTTAAAAATGGTACTTCCTAGCTGGCGAGATTTACCCACGGTGGGCAACTTTTGTCAAATCATTTACGGTGGCACGAGACGAGAAACATGGATTATTTAAACGGCAACAAGAAGGTGTACGAAAAAATGTCGAACGAGCTTTTAGTGTCCTCCAAGGACGTTGAAGAATTATACAACAACCGGCCCATCAATAGTATGTCAATAAGATACGAAGAATCATGTATACTTGCATCATATTGCATAACATGATTTTGAATGATCAAAAGTTTGCGATAAGTGAATTCACTGAACTGTATATTAGTCCCGTAACCAAATATACAACGTACTTTGATCGAAATATGAGAAGTACAACGACGGAAAGCTCGAGAGTTTCTTTCACTAGTCAACAAGCTCCTTTCACCGGCGGAGAAAACCTTACACGTCGCTTACAAGTTTACCGACACTAAGCTAGATGTCGAGTTCTTTTACAAGGGTACAACCACTCCCGTTTAGTTCTTTTACAAGGGTACAACAACTCCCGTCACACTATGTATTTTAAGGCCTAAAATACTAACCGATCACAACTGAAAACACACAATCAAATGAAGTGTAAACTACACAAAATCTACACGATGCTAAGCTAACAAGTCTTGCAACGTTGTGTTGAATACTTGTAACTTAATATGCACTTGTGAACTTCTTTGCTACAAAAGAATCTTCACAACAATGAGATGCTAAAGGGTTAGATGAAAGATATGAATGTGTATGTGCAAAGTATAATGAGAAGTGATAAAAAGAAAATTCTAACAAAAGGCTTGGTATTTATAGCAAAACATCCAGCAAGTCTGGCGGATACGGCGGAACCCTCAGAAGGGTTCCGCCCGTGTACCACGAGGGTTCCGCCAGGTCTGACATTGTGTTTTGCAATAACTTACCAAACCAAACAAAGTCACATCAACTAAATGTTAGTCAAACACAAAACTTTGTGTAAGAAAACTATGGAGAGTCAAACACACAAAACTTGTGTAAGAAACCTATGGTGAGTCAAACACACAACCTTTCCTTAAATGTATGTTGACAAAACTTACCAAAAATGGGATGTGACATTTCTATTTTAAGAAATATAAAAATGTTGTGTTTTAAATAAAATGTAAATGTAGCAAATGTTTAGTTATGCAAGACTTTAAACTAAAATCATGTTTTACTAAAAACTAAAGTTTATACTTTGTCATTAACAAAACTTAGCAAAGATCGTAAAATATAAATAACGTTTTTAGGCGATATTTGTATTAACAATCTCCCCTTTTTTGTTGATGACAAAACATAAACTTTGTTTTTAAGTATATTAGTCCCGTAACCAAATATACAACGTACTTTGATCGAAATATGAGAAGTACAATGACGGAAAGCCAAAGAATCGCAATAAATAAACACACGAAAGTCTTCAACGAAATATTATGGGGATTATTTGACAACAACATCAACAACAAAATTAGCTTATTGATAATTTGACACACACACACACACACACACACACACATATATATATATATATATATATATATATATATATATATATATATATATATATATATATATATATATATATATTTTTTTTTTTTTTTCAATTGTAATTTGTATTATTTAATGAATGAAACGTAGTTTGCTTTGAAACATAGAAAAATAAAATGGTGGGTCTCAAATACGGGTGTTTTAACATGTTATTAGTAAGGGGTTTTATGATGTGTGAGTGTTAAATGTGAAATGTTGAGGTGGTAGTGAGGTAACATAAAAAATAAGGGGTTAACATGTTACGATACCTAAATGGCGTGCCATTTTTTTTTGTTTGTTTTTCTTTTTTTCTTTTTTTTTTTTTTTTTTTACCAACGGCCCCCAATGGCGCCATTCACACTCGTTCATCCTATCTCCAGTGAAACCAAGCGTTGTTTGCTTCTCTTTTTTGCGAGTGAATAAGCTATTTTTTGTGGTATGTTATGGGACTTACATGCATAAAAACATTTATTTGGTGTTATTGTTGGAAAGATGTTTTAGTTATTGAGGTTTCATTGGATATATATTAAGTGATACACCAATAACAATTATTTGACGTTATAGTGCACAATAATATACATATATTTCCTTTTCATTTATTTTTATTATTTTTTTTAACATATTTATTTTTATTATTGGTTGTACATACATGCACACATGAATTTAAACGCTAGCCAATAAAGCATGTTTGACTATACATGTCAACGTATGACTAGCGCGTGTTTAAATATTTTAATGCGCCATGATTTATTTTGATAAAAAGATAAAAATTGATTATTGTAAAAGAGATAATTTGCTTTAATATCATTCGGACATTTAAAAAAATAAAATAAATTCTATTACCGTAATAAAGGCATAATATCATTCACACATCTTTACTACATATAAATGGTGCATTCTTTTTCTTGAATCTTAAATTCTTAAATTATTGAATAATAAAACCTATGTATGGAAGTATGATATATCTTTGCTACATAACAAATACTAGACGTAATTGTATTTACTACATAACAAACGCTAGATGAAACTATGGTAGCTGTTAAACAATATTAATAATTTAATAGAACTTGATCCATTATCTATACTATATATAAAGCATGGATAATTTTTCTTGAACCTTAAAACATAAAGTTGAGTAATGTACTAATGTGTTATATTCAATGTACCATTGATTAAAAATGATAACAACATTTATCACTATAGTTTAAATATTGTTTCATCTTCAAAGTTTTGTCATTTTTCGGTTATAACAGATAATTTTTTTTCTCGCAATGACTACAAATTGAACCCGTAAATTTGCATAAAGGGTCACACCAAAATCATAAGTTCGCAAGTATACTTATTTGCCGCTATACACCGTCGCTTAACGCGGATATTCGTCTAGTATTTTCTTGTAATGCATGTATAAATTTTCTTTAAATTTAAAGTTCTTAAATTAAAGTAGTGTGTCACCCTTGATACACAATGGTAATCAGGGGCGGAGCCATGTTATTGGTAGTGGGGGCCGATGCCCCCAACCATGTTCGTGCGGACACATTAAAACATGTAGGAAAAGAAATCAAAATGATGGAAAAATGTTCAGTGCCTCCAGCTAAATAATCCGAGTGCCCTCGATGCTCTTTGAATTCAAACAAAATGAGTGCTCTTTAATGTCTAACAAATGTTTTTCCAGTGGTTTTGCTCGATCGGAAAATATGGAGGAAGGGAATAAAGTGGAAGAAAGAGGGTGGTGGGAAGTTGGGAAGTGAGTCATTTAGTGAACAAATAAAATAAACCAAATTACCCAAGTGAACACTATAGTGATTCGTTTTACAGGAATGAACAATTTTTTCATCCTTTACCAAAATGATCAATATATGTCACTTTCACCTTTTTCACTTTACATTCGCGTTAATGTCCTCGCCTCCTCAAGTGAAAAGATTCGCAGACTTTCAACTTTACACTTTCTCCCACATATATAAATATATATTTTTAACATATTTCTACATGCTTGTAGTATTATAGTGTACTTGACATATTATTTATTTGTAGTAGTATAGTGTAGTAAAGACTAAATAGTCAATAGTAAAAGTAGTAAATACTAAATAGTCAAGCCTGAACTAAAGTAACAGTAGTAAATGCCATGAGCTTAGATTCACAAGTTGCTCACTGGTAAAAGTATTCAAGACTAAATGGTCTCTTTGACTTTGAAGTCCAGTTGCTAACACCTCGCATGGGATTGTTACCTCGCGTAAGAATTCGCCTAGGTCTCTGGCACATCGTGTCATCGTGTAGGAATTCGCCTAGGATCTGCTTGTTACCTCGCCTGTAACACCTCGCCTGTAACACCTCGCCTAGGGCTTGTTACTCCCACCCGTAACACCTCGCGTATATTTGCAATCCTAGAAAATGACATTAAAAATCATAACCTCGCGTACAACATCGCATATAAGCTTGCGTATTTGCAATCATCGAAAATGACATCGCCTACAACCTCACCTATAACCTCGCGTGTATTTGCAATCGAAAATGACATCGCCTATAACCTCGCCAAGCTCCTAAACCTCGCCCACGAATTTTAATATACACTCGCCTATAACTCGCCTACACCTCGCTCCTAAACCCTCATCTCGCACATCACTCACGTAACACTCGCCCATCTTTTCACCTATAATTCTAATTTCATACCTCGCCCACAACTCGCCTACCACTATTTTATACACGTGTAACTTTAGAAGCTAATCTAATAATACATCTAATGTTTAATATATGCAAAGTTCATTTTCGATAATTTTATATGCGAGGTTCATTTTGAAAAACTAGTAGTATAAAACGTTCATTTAAGTAATTTCCTCAATAAAATACTCTAATTTGTATTTTATGTGGGTCACTCTTCTACTTTTACTTATTTGATTTATAAAATAAAGGACTACTTATTTCATTTTTTATTTTTTCGTTTAAAACAAATACACCTGTAGATTGTAATATCGATTAACCATAGATTTTGATTGATAGTTTTTTTTAGTGTGATCGAGTATTTAAGTTTTGAGCAATGATAATGGTAATGCTTTATTTTATATATGTGAATATAACATTTTCTGTTTGAATTTCATAACATCCTCGTGATGTTATTCATTTGGTATGAATAAATTTTCCAAAAGTTATTTTATTTGACATACGGATGTAATGCGGAAGCTAAGTCGGTTTATTCCATAATAATGTGGTTGAAATTACTAATCGGACTAGATTTATATTTAGTGTTAGTTGCATTAAAGTATTATTTTTGTTATCTTTAATCAAACCCGACCCGACCCGATTTGTTTCAATTACGTTAAAAAGTGACATCTTCTGAAATTTCATTTAACCGCTATTAGTGCTCGATTGCCCCCTATAATGACATTTCCTGGCTCCGCCACTGATGGTAATAACACGCATTACTATATTAATATTCTAAATATTTTTAATCCTCAGACTTTTATTATTTTTCGTCATAACTTATAAACTATTTTTTTCACATGACTACAAATCGAACTCATAGATATAGCATAAAAAGCCATACTAAAATCATAAATTCTCAATTATAATTATTTGCCGCTATACATAATTCATTTTTTTTTACTAAAAAATAAAAAATAAAATAAATCTGTTACCGTAATAAAAGCATAATATCATTCACACATTTTCTTTAAAATATTACTGTAATAAATTCTGTTACCGTAATACTCCGTATAAGCAAAATATCATTCACACAAAAAATAGTATATAAAGGCCCCATATGATGATATAACTTAAAACCCTAATATCACAAATACACCAGGGCGGCGGCCGTCTATCAGATTTTATGGGTAAGTTTTTACAGCAAATTCTTTTTCTTATACTCTGTTTTTGTAACTGTTGTTAATTACATAAAACCCATATGATCTTTTATATGAAAGTAGAATAATATAATGTTAACATTTGATAGATGTTGTATATATACTTATGTTGTTATACAGTTCTAGATCAACATGTGTTATTTCATTTTTTAATTTTTAAAACAAGTCCATATATAATTTCTCTTTTGATTAGTAATTTTTCACCCAAAGTCTCATAAAAGTTTTAACTATATGTATTTTTATTGATTATAAGTATGATTTGGCTACATGTTTTTATTGATTTGGCTAGTTTGATTTTTTATTTGTGTTTCTGAAGTTTAGTATGATAAAGTTATGAATTCTGTTTTGATAATTGCTTGGCTTTTTGGAATGACTTCGTTTTGATGTAAATGCGACGTACACTTGATTATGATGAGTTTAATGCGATGTAGTAAATCATTTGTAAAGTTAGTTATTGTGTAAGTATTACAGTAATTATTATTTCACTATATAAATAGTTTTGCTAAACGGATCTGGTTTTCCCCTGTTCAGGTACCCGGGGAGGGCGAGCATTTTTGATTCAGTCACCGGGTTAATCCTCGGACCGTTTCAGACCCTTCCAATTATTCTTTGATTTAATTGGAACTTGGAAAACCTGAAATTTTTTAAGAGTAGCAATAAAACTATTTATTTTTATATAAAGATTGTTTTGCTGCTACGTCTTAAAAATATTTTAGGTTTTTTCAAGTTTCAATTAAATAGAAGAATAAACAATTGAGAAAAAAGAAGGATTTGATCTCAGACTAAAGGCGCATCAAAGGGCTACATATTACATCCCACATTAGATTTTCGGATTGTGCTGAGTTGCTAATGGATCCGAAGTTTGATCCATGAAAGAAGAAGTATGATTGCATATGAAGATAGAATAAGCCTTACCACATGGATCTTGTCCATCTCATTCTCTCTTTTTTGGNTTCCTCAATAAAATACTCTAATTTGTATTTTATGTGGGTCACTCTTCTACTTTTACTTACTTGATTTATAAAATAAAGGACTACTTATTTCATTTTTTATTTTTTCGTTTAAAACAAATACACCTGTAGACTGTAGTATAGATTAACCATAGATTTTGATTGATAGTTTTTTTTTAGTGTGATCGAGTATTTAAGTTTTGAGCAATGATAATGGTAATGCTTTATTTTATATATGTGAATATAACATTTTCTGTTTGAATTTCATAACATCCTCGTGATGTTATTCATTTGGTATGAATAAATTTTCCAAAAGTTATTTTATTTGACATACGGATGTAATGCGGAAGCTAAGTCGGTTTATTCCATAATAATGTGGTTGAAATTACTAATCGGACTAGACTTATATTTAGTGTTAGTTGCATTTAAGTATTGTTTTTGTTATCTTTAATCAAACCCGACCCGACCCGATTTGTTTCATTACGCTAAAAAGTGACATCTTCTGAAATTTCATTTAACCACTATTAGTGCTCGATTGCCCCCTATAATGACATTTCCTGGCTCCGCCACTGATGGTAATAACACGCATTACTATATTAATATTCTAAATATTTTTTAATCCTCACACTTTTATTATTTTTCGTCATAACTTATAAACTATTTTTTTCACATGACTACAAATCGAACTCATAGATATTGCATAAAAAGCCATACTAAAATTATAAATTCTCAATTATAATTATTTGCCGCTATACATAATCGTTTTACGTGGGTATTTTTTACTAAAAAATAAAAAATAAAATAAATCTGTTACCGTAATAAAAGAATAATATCATTCACACATTTTCTTTAAAATATTACTGTAATAAATTCTGTTACCGTAATACTACTTCGTATAAGCAAAATATCATTCACACAAAAAACAGTATATAAAGGCCCCATATGATGATATAACTTAAAACCCTAATATCACAAATACACCAGGGCGGCGGCCGTCTATCAGATTTTATGGGTAAGTTTTTACAGCAAATTCTTATTCTTATACTCTGTTTTTTGTAACTGTTTTTAATTGTCTTGATAAGAGTTATGATCTTTTATATGAAAGTAGAATTATATAATATGCTAACATTTGATAGATGTTGTATATATACTCTTATATTGTTATACAGTTCTAGATCAACATGTGTGTTTTCATTTTTTTAATTTTTAAAACAAGTCAAGTTATAATATTTTTTTTTGATTAGTAATTTTTCACCTAAAGTCTCAAAAAAGTTTTAGAACTATATGTTTTTTTGAACATATATATATCATTAGATTATAAAGATGAGGTGGCTACATGTTTTTATTGATTTGGCTAGTTTGTTTTTTGTTTTTTTTGTTTTTTATTTTTTTTATTATTTTTTTATTTTTTTATTTTATTATTATTATTATTATTATTATTATTATTATTATTATTATTATTATTATTATTATTATTATTATTATTATTATTATTATTATTATTATTATTATTATTATTATTATTTGTGTTTCTGAACTTTGCTATGATAAAGTTATGAATTCTGTTTTGATAATTGCTTGGCATTTTGGAATGACTTCGTTTTGATGTAAATGCGACGTACACTTGATTATGATGAGTTTAATGCGATGTAGTAAATCATTTGTAATGTTAGTTATTGTGTAAGTATTACGGTAATTATTATTTCACTATATAAATAGTTTTGCTAAACGGATCTGGTTTTCCCCTGATCAGGTACCCGGGGAGGGCAAGCATTTTTGATTCAGTCACCGGGTTAATCCTCGGACCGTTTCGGACCCTTCCAATTATTCTTTGATTTAATTGGAACTTGAAAACCTGAAATTTTTTAAGAGTAGCAACGAAACTATTTATTTTTATATAAAGATTGTTTTGCTGCTACGTCTTAAAAATATTTTAGGTTTTTTCAAGTTTCAATTAAATAGAAGAATAAACAATTGAGAAAAAAGAAGGATTTGATCTCAGACTAAAGGCGCATCAAAGGGCTACATATTACATCCCACATTAGATTTTCGGATTGTGCTGAGTTGCTAATGGATCCGAAGTTTGATCCATGAAAGAAGAAGTATGATTGCATATGAAGATAGAATAAGCCTTACCACATGGATCTTGTCCATCTCATTCTCTCTTTTTTGACATGGAGATATGTTATTCATACTTGTACAGTGTCTCAGAATTGGAGTCATGTCAGGTCTTGACGTGTCACATTAGTTTAAATAGTGGCTTGCTTCGTAATTTGCCTTAGTTTGCCAAACCATGCACCTTCTCACCGCTACTACCTTGTAGAAGTTCCCCTCTTTGATCTCATATCCGCAAAGTATTCACCCAACTTGTTAAGAAATTTATAAACCAGCACACCGTCATACTACCAGGCTCTCCAACACCTCACCCTTTCAGTGTCTGTTGCTTCATACCAAGTTCATATTGGTATTTTCGGTCCTAAGAAACTTTAAATGTGAAGCACATTCAATTTGGTGATGATAGTGATAAGAGCCTAGTGTGAACTTAAAGGAGTTCACTTTACACTGGATGTGCGTGTATGGCTTGGAGATTATCAATATTTGTGCTTCACAACTTTCTAATCTCACAATTACAAAATCCAGTGTATTTTGAAAGCTTTTGAAAGTGGTTTCTCCTCGACTTGTGACTTTGACGACATCAGTCACGGGCTACTCTTAATTAGAAACTTCACGTGCCCGAGTTCCTATTCTTCTTGTGAATATTGTTGAGGTATACATATAACACCTCTAATCTTAAATGTTATGTTTATATCTAATTATTGTACTTAATCATTATTGTTTTTATACATCATGACTAGTTAGTCTTTGATTATGTTTATTGTGTTGGGATAAAGTCGCAGGTGTCCCACTAAAGTAAATAATTCTCTTTTAAATAAATTCCATCCAAAACTGTTTCGGTACATAAATGATCGTATCAGTACTTAGAGTCTAGAATTTCGCTTTTTACTATTATAAGTTAGAAGAATACAGTTAGATAAAGAGGATAGGTATCCTAATGTGTAATTAAAAATCTAAAATGAGCTACAAACATGTTACTAGAAAAAATTGCTTCATGTAGTTATTGCATATTTGCATGATATCTTATCCCTGTTTGTATTTGTATGAAGATTGAAGACATTTCTGTTTTCTTTTTATGTTTTGTGTGTTTTAATTTTTTCGGTTTTTTTGTTTCAAGGTTCTCTCATCATGAGGAGTTCTCCCATGACTGCTGTCCATTTGATAACTATAATTGTTTGATAATAGACACGGTGTGAGTAAAGTGTGAAGGACTGTGCGTACATCAACTGTGGTCACTGAAGTCAGAAATTATTTCCTTAAGAACTTGCAACGTGCCACTTTCATCATGGATTTACCTACTCAGGTACTTGACTTTGTGATCTTTCTATTTTCTGTCATACACTTGCTTGTAAGGTCCCGATGTCAACCGGTTTATCTATTAGATGTTTCAGTTTGGTCTCTGCGTTTTTATGTGTGAATTTGTAGCATATCACAATAGCTTAAAAAAACATCAAGTGTTTTTTTTTTATTTTTNTTTTTTTTTTTTTTTTTTTTTTTTTTTTTTTTTTTTTTTTTTTTTTTTTTTTTTTTTTTTTTTTTTTTTTTTTTTACCTGAAGTCGAAAGAAAGAAAAAAGAAAAAAGAACACAGGTCCTGAACTGCTATATATGACCTGTGGTGAGGTTAGGGGCTATATATAAAGAGGGATTTTTTTGCTATATTTGAATCAAAAAGTTGGATACACCTACGTTTCTCGCCCTGAAATGATTCATTTGCCTATGATTTTGACAGTTTCAATTCTAGCATACTTTGACAAGCTGCTGATAATAATATGTTTTGCTGAACTTGTGTGATTTTGGTGAAAGTGATTACTTATTGCAACCAATGTTTAGTATATAAGTGCAAGTGAATTTTATTAGTTACTTAAGTACAAGTAAATATATTGTGGGGATTTATGTACCTTTTTTTAGCAAGTTATTTTCATATATTCAATTTAGATCCCTTCAAATAATTAAGGCTGTAAATTTTGTCTATTCAAATATTTACATGAATATATTTCATTGTATATGCAGCCTTCAAAGTAACACTTCATCTTATTCACAAAAGAATAACAAGTTTAAAGCACAATTGTTGAGAATCCAAGCAAAGAGGGTCTTTAAGACTAGTCTTGACTGATGGCATGAGATTCTCAAGTTGAGGAGAAAGCAATTTCTAAGGCCTTTGAAATGCATAGGCCTTTGAAGTTATGGAGCACAAATATTGAAAATCTCCAAGCACATACGGGCACATGTGATGTAACGTAAGCTCCTTTAAGTTCACACACCTCGAAGTCAGGTTGGCATACTTATAACTACCGTCACCAAATTGGACGCTTTTCAAATTTAGTGTTTCTAAGGACGGAAAAATCTCAATCTAAACTTATTCAGCACCATATTTTGGTAACCGAAAAGGTAAAGGTGTTTTAGAGTATCAAATGATCATAGTCGCTTACCAGGTATTAACGAGTATATACATTGTTTAGAATTCTCTTGACAACAAATTGGGTCACTACTCTTGTGAATTTGAACTCGACAACAGAAACTTCTTTAAGGATGTTGCGGTGAGAAAGTGCCTGCTTTACTAATTAAGCAAACTGAGGCAACTTATAGAACAAGTCGCTATTGAAATTAATTTGAGACTTTGAAGTCCAAATAAGATTTCATTTCCGAGACACTGTACTAGTCCGAATAGCATATTTCATGTCAAGGACGGAGAGAATGAGATGGATAACATCCATGTGGTAGGTTGCTCATTCTATCTTCCTGTACAATCATACTTCCTCTATCATGTATCATATCCGTTAACTCATCTCCTATCTATCTGAAAATATAGTGATGTCATGTAATTTGTACACTTTGATGTGGATTCAATCTGAAATCTATGTTTGTTTATTCTTTATGTGTTATACATATTGACTGTGGGGTTACATTTTGATTACAATCATCTTTTATACCTTTTCTGAATGTCAATGATGCCTGATTATTATTACTATTTATAATTTCATAATGTAAGGACTTCACCAATTATGAAAATTAAAATTGTTTATATGAACTTCTTGAAGCTTAATGATCTCACCATGCATCGAATGTATAGATGTCAAATTATACACATGTTGAGGTATGGTTATCAACTAATGTTACTTTCAGCTTCAGGATCGAAACTACTAACTTGCAGATTATTATTTCTTTCAATATTGAGTATTTTTTCTGCTCAAGGAATTCTGTCTTGTTGCTTGTGTCCTCCAAGCTTAATAAGGTCCGCTCCAGACTTGATTGTAGGTTGTTCAATGATTCTAGTTGTTTTAGAGTGAGGCAAGTTCTATTTGTGCTTGCTCAAAAGGTTCAAGAATAAACTTCAAAAGATATGACATTTCAGTAAGTTTTCATAAACATAAATCATATATGAGCATGATTCATAAACACACAGTTTTGGTTCACCCATGTCGACAAACGTGTTACGGTTAACACTTTAATTTCTTGGTTTCACGAAAACTAGCATGATGGCTTAATCCAACAAACCCGACTACTCGACCAAATATCATCACATTTTTTTTTCCAATATTACAAATTTACAATAATTTTCGGCCCAAGAAAATGATAAATCAAATCAGCCCAAAGGTAATAGAACAGTCTTACATTAATTACTTAGCCCAAGTACACTTCTAACCGATGTTAAAAAAAAACAGTACCACTTCTAACCTAAAGTTATCCCTAACTATATATATATATACCCTATACTTCTAATCCAACGCCGCTATAATCCCACGCCACTATGACCTTTTCTAAACCGAACATTGGGTATGGTTTTGTGTATCTCGGGTGAATGTTTTGGAGGCGGGTGAAAGTTTTGGAGGGTGTGGGACAGTGGGAGGTGAAGATTTTGCAGGGACCTATCCCCAACTCTTATTCGGTAAGATGATAGGAGTATCATCTTTTATAGAATAATATAATGCTAACATTTGATAGATGTTGTATATATACTTATGTTGTTATACATTTCTAGATCAACATGTGTGTTTTCATTTTTTAATTTTTAAAACAAGTCCAGTTATAATATTATTTTGATTATTAGAGTATATTTTTTTCAACATACGAATCATTAGATTATAAGTTTGAATATAGGTACATATATTTCTAACAAACACACGAATCAAACATGTTTTTATTGATTTGGCTAACTTTGCTATGCTAAATTTAGGAAGTCTGTTTTGATAATTGCTTGACTT
Source organism: Artemisia annua (assembly GCA_014162995.1). NCBI lineage: Eukaryota > Viridiplantae > Streptophyta > Magnoliopsida > Asterales > Asteraceae > Artemisia > Artemisia annua. The sequence goes on along the minus strand of LBNU01037243.1, from coordinate 20,606 downwards.
TTTGGAATGACGTCATTTTGATATGAATGCGACGTACACTTCATTATGATGAGTTAAATGCGATGTAGGAAATCATTTAGTGCGATTTTGTTCGTTTCTTTTTGCAATGTTGTTGTTAGTTACTCAGCAAGTATTACAGTAATTATTGTTTCACTATATTAACAGTTTTGCTGCTACTTTTAAAATTATTTCAGGTTTTCCAAATTCCAATTAAATCGAGGAATAGACAATTGAGAAAGAAGGCATTGATTTCAGACTAAAGAGTAAAGACGCATCAAAGGGTTACATATTACATGCCACATTAGTAGATTTTCGGATTGTTCTGAGTTACTAATAGATCCGAAGTATGATGCATGAAAGAGGAAGTATGATTGCATATGAAGATAGAATAAGCCTTGCCACATGGATCTTGTCCATCTCATTCTCTCTTTTTTTTGACATACGATATGCTATTTAGACTTGTACAATATCTCAGAATTGGAGTCGTATCAGGACTTACGTCTCGCATTAGTTTAAATAGTGGCTTGCTTTGTAATTTGCCATAGTTTGCTAAATTTGTAAACCATGCACCTTCTCACCACTACAAATCTCCTATCTGCAAAGTATTCAACCAACTGTTTAAGAAACTAGCACACTCATAATACCAGACTCTCAAACACCTCACCCTTTGATGTCCAAATAAGGTTTCATTTCCGAGACACTGCACTAGTCTGAATAGCATATATCATGTCAAGGATGGATAGAATGGGATGGATAATATCCATGTGGAAGGTTGCTTATTCTATCTTCTTGTACAATCATACTTGCTCTATCATGTATCATATCCGTTAGCTCATCTCCTATCTATCCGAAAATATGGTGATGTAACATGTAATTTGTACACTTTGATATGGATTTAATCTGATGTAACATGTAATTTGTACACTTTGATTTGTACATTCATCTTTTATCCCTTTTCTGAATGTAAATGTGTGTTTATAAACTTCTTGAAGCTTAATGATCTCACTATGCATCGAATGTGTATATGTCAAATTATGCATGTTATGCATGTTGCTAACATTACTTTCAGCTTCAGGGTCTAAACTATTAACTCACAAATTATTATTTCTTTCAATGAGTATTTTTTCTGCTCAAGCAGTTCTGTTTGGTTGCTTCACTTGCTTGTGTCCTTCAAGCTTAATGAGGTCGATCTGCTCCGGACTTGATTGTTAGGTGTTCAATGCTTCTTGTTGTTCGATTGAGGCAAGTTCCGTTTGTGCTTGCTCAAAAGGTTCAAGAATAAACTTCGAAAGATTTGACATTTCAGTAAGTTTTCATAAACATAAATCATATATAGGCATGATTAAAGTCGTGTAAGTATAAGTAACGAGAAAAGACAGTCAAATAGCTTTTTTGGAGTGAACGGTCTAAAGTCTAAACAACTTCATATGAATACAGGAAAAGTTTTTTTCAAAAAGTAAGAATAATTTTGTAAAATTCAAATGTGACTACAAGGTCAAAAGTAGAACCCCTTTTATGGAAGATTCATATGGGAAAAGTCATATACAAAGGAGTAAAACCACTTGTATTAACATTAATTTTTTGGCCAATAATTATGACTCTGGTTTTGAAGGTGGTTCTTCTAAAGAACCAAATGTTGCACAAGGTAGGAAAAAGAAAAGGAATTAAAAGGATTCGGAGTTGTGTGAGTTGGAGGAAAATATGAAAAATGCAACTGCTAACATTTATGTTCAGGAAAACCAAGGTCCTAATATGGAGGAGTGTCATGAGAAGTTGAAGAGCATCATGTTGGAGTCTGAAGATCCAATTTATTTGGCAGCACTTGGTGTATTTTGTGAGTTAATGAGCCACATGGAGGCATGGATGCTATTACAGTCAGAACCAAATGTCTTAAAGAAATGGATTCATATGATGGCACGTTACATGGGTATTTTGAAGTGGTTTTGTTGAACTATTAGGAGTTTGTTGTATTTGGTACTTTATTATGTTGAACTATTAGGAGTTTGTCGTATTTTGTAATTTGTTATGATGAACTATTAGGAGTTTGTCGTATTTGGTACCTTGTTATGTTGAACTATTAGTGTTCAAATGACCAATTTTGTGAAAATACTTTTTTTTTTGCCAATAATTACCGACTTAGCACATAGTTTGATGTAAACGCTCTTGAAAATTCAAATGTCTTCGACTTAAACCATGGGTGGCCAATTTGTGAAAGAAATTTGTAACTACAATTAATTGCTAAGTGTGAGAGATCACAAGTTCAAACATTATTTAATGCAAACAAAATGAAGTGGTTATGTCAACCTTTTAAGAAGATGAGAGATTTATTCGATTTAAGTTTGTCTGGTGAAAACTTAAATTTCGTAAATGAATCTCTCAAAAAGTCGAAAACCATGGTCATTCAGGAAATCTTGCAAACTAAAACCTTTATCAGTGATCGTTAATCTTGTTAACTTCGAGTGTAACCTTGTCCAAAGAAGATGATTCAAGTGTACCTTTTAATTGATTTGTGACATGCTAATTTATTTATCAAAAGACCAAGATTGTCTAATCGGAAGATTGGAAGAAAGGAGTATGCTACCAACTCTCAATTAAAAAAACAACTCGTTTAGAATGAGTTGTTCTTTTATATGCTCGACACTTTAAAATATGTTAAGGTGACTTCAAACAGCTTAAAACAAATTCAAACACTATTGGCAAGATTGTGCTCCCTCAACTATCTATATAAATAGTAAAACCCCATATATAGTCTTCAAGTATAGTTGGCAAGAAAGAAAGTAGAAAATATGGTTGAGAAGTTTGTCAAGTCTAGAGTTATTCAAATAGACTCTCAAGAAACATGGGATCTCATTACATCTAAACCTATGTATCAAGCTTCACCTGTAAGTTATATCAAGTTATACTGTTTCTAGTTATCTACTAGTTATTCTTTTTATTCGAGATGTTTAAATAGATATGACATTATTAGCTTTGGTTAAATTTAGCTTGTTGCACATATAGTACCTAATGAATATATATTCTCTTAATTACTACTATACACATGCATCACTAAAGTTAGTTTTTGCTAAAGAGAAATATATATCACCAATATAGTATAACTGATAAATTAAAAAGGGTAATAAGCATGCATAGACAAGTTACATGCAACTTTTGTCTCGATCAAAATAAGTATCATCATACTAATTAATAATGCACGTTTCCTTTTTTCTTGTGAAGGTGATAGTGTATTTTACAGCTGCATGGTGCAAGCCATCAATGGAAATGAACCCATTATTTGAAGAACAAGCTATGATTTTCAAAGATGCCCTCTTCTTATCGGTTGACGTTGATGATGCGATGGTAAGATAATTTTACGACTATATTTCAATACGTGTACGTTGTATAAGCACGAATCATTGTCCCAGTGAGAAACTAAAACGCAAATTTGCATATTTTGCTTGGTTTTCTATTAAGATTTGGTTCGACTATCTTTGAATAAAAAATAAAATAAACCCACCCGTTATCTTAAAATATTTCATATAGTGATTATCTGATTGACGTTTTATGTTATTAGATATATATGATTGGCAAGTTAATGCGTGTGTTGGTATATATAATGAGAAATGATTTGTATATATTAATGTTTATTAATTTAATACATATAATAATTTAACTATATACTTTATGTTTTAGATTTTACTTAATATTTTAGTGTCAATTAACATGCACTTTGAAAACGAATATTAACCGTATATATGCTTCTAAAACAATTTCTCATCGAATGCATACCTTAGTTGTCTACGTGACAAAAAATGTTCTCAAGATCTTAATTTTAAAGTAAGTACTTTAAACAAACAAAACAAATGTTCCAACCAAAATTTGATAGTAGTTTACAAACAAAAAGTGAAAACATATAGACACTTAAGGGTGCGTTTGGTTCGCAGTATGTTTTGAAAGGAATTGTAATCTGTCAAAGGAATTGTAATTTGAATGAATTGTAATTCAAGAGTTGGAATGTGTTGTAATTGTAATGTGTTGGAATTGTAATTGATGTATTCTGTCACTTTGTTTGGTTGGATCTCAACGTAATTGTAATTCAAAAAAGAAAAAAAAAAAACTTAATAATAATAATAATAATAATAATAATAATAATAATAATAATAACAATAAATAATAATACTAATAATAATAATATTAATATATTATTTATAATAAATTATTATTATTATTATTATTATTAATGATTATTATTATTATTATTTTAATAAATAATAAACATAATAATAAATATTAATATAAATATTATTATAATTATTATATAAATATAATAAAAATAATAAATATATGATCATATAAATATTATTATTTTAATATTTTTATTAAATATTTGTTGTTGTTTTTGTTATTATTATTATTATTATTATTATTATTATTATTATTATATTTTTATTACTATTATTATATTATTATTATAATAAATATTTATTATTATAATAATAATAATAATTATTATTATATGATTATTATTATATTATTATATAAATATTATTATAATAAATATTAATTATTTAACTATTTATATATAAATATTATTATTATTATTATATAAATATTATTATAATAAATATTATTATTTTAATATTAAATATTTATTATAATAAATATTTATTATAATAATAATAATTATTATTATTATATGATTATTATTATATTACTTTATTATTATATAAATATTAATATAATAAATATTAATTTTTATTATTATATAAATATTATTATTTTAATAGTAATAATAATAATAATAATAATAATAATAATAATAATAATAATAATAATAATAATAATAATAATAATAATTCTGAATTACCACGTAATTCAAAACTTTCCATCCAACATCCTATGTAATCTGAATTCCCTCATTTGATGTAATTGTAATGGCTGAATTACAATTACAACGCAAACCAAACAGCCTACGTAATGTAATCTGAATTACAATTCCCTCCATTCTACGAAACAAACAGCCTACGTAATGTAATCAAATTACAATTACATCTAATTACGCCAGATTACGGCGAACCAAACGCCCCCTTAGTTTAACCATTTGCATGCCTAATAAACATGTTTAAATATATGTCTAATGGTAAGATTGTAACACTTGCCAAGATCAATGGTGAAGATAATAAGAGAGAAAGTGGATATGTCAAATAATGAATTAATTAGGCATGTCTTTAGTCGTATGTCTTAATCATCTATATCACTACTTTTTCCATGAATATATATAGGGTGTGATGAAGAAGATGCAGATAAAATACATGCCTACAATTATAATGATGACATTAGACAATAAAAAAGGGGATATGGTGATGGATAAGGTCGTTGGAGCTAATCCTAACGAGGTGAAGAAACGAATAGCTGCCTTTACTCGTTCAGTTCGTTTACAAATATAAAATGTCATATAATTGATTCGGTACCAATTACAAATTGCTCAATCAATATTTCTAATATCGGTTATTGTTTTGTAATATTTTCACGTAATCTCAAAAGAATGCTTTGTATTTGCTGCTATCATACAATGTAATTGCCATTGATAAAACTCTAAATAATAATGATTATATTCTTAGTTTGAAAGTAACATTTATGGGTTAATTATTGAATAAGCAATTACGTCGTTCAAAATAAAACAAACAAAATTATAATAATTAGTATACTCATAACTATCACATGTATGTACCATGTGATAAGTGTCGTGTTCATCCATTCATCGTGTGTGTTTTTTAGCAAAAAGGTCTGAACTGCCTCTGCTCTTATCCAGTCAGACGCGGTCAGACATGAAAATTGTTTTTCTTTTGGTTGTTAGACATATTGATGTTTAGTGCAAAAAAGTTTAATAAAAATAGTTTAATAACTGGTAAACCAAAAGTTAATCTTGTGGATTACAAAGATTCAGACAATGTTGTAAGGGTTAAATCATGGCTCAGAAGTCAATCGTTTGACCTTGTGGTCAGGAAATAGTGTAACTTTGGAGCAATGACGGGAAGCTCTAAAGAACGATGTTGTGAAGTTGTTTTCCAAATGAGATCACTCTTTCGTATTTCGTTTGATGTTTCATTTGGAAGTGAGGTGTTGTTTTGTATGTGGAATGTATATACATAACTTAAGAAAATAGATAATTGCAGCGTGAAAACTTAAGACAAATGCTGACTAACCATATGGATGAGACTATATGACCACAACCGTTATTTCTGTTAACGGAAACTTTTACTCTTGCGTGTGTATATGTGTGTTGTATGTGGGATGTATATACATGTGAACGGGCTTTTGTGTTTTGTGTAAAAGGTTGATTTCTTACGAATTTAGATGTTAAAAATTGGTTGATTTGAATTTCAGTTGAATAGTGTGCCTTAGAGCTTACTCCGTTATTCTTGTTATGTGTGACTATGTGAGCGACGTGTGTTATTTTGAGTTGTGTGTAGTTGGTGTGAGTTGGGCATTTTGTGTTAGAGAAGATGCTAATTGTGGAAGAACACCCTCGTTGTTAGAATATATGTAAAACCGTAAAAGAATACTCTAGGTTTTAGCAAAACTAAAACGATACAATTAGGTTCTTAGCCGATTGAGTGTTCTGTTTGCAATCTGTACTGCTAATAAATGTTCTCAGTTATGTACTATTCTAAGTATATTGGTTAACAATGATGGTTTTAAAAATCGAGAGATCTTACAGTTTTTGAATAACTCAAGCTGTCAACTCTAGTATTGCACATGAATGTTTTGTGTTTTTCTGTGAGTTTTACAATTTCAGGATTATTTAATTTTAATGTTAAGAGATTGATAATTTGTTCTTGAATCCGTAATTGTATGTGGCTCCAGTGTCTGCCTTCTATGCTGTACTAGTTTATACAAGTCTGAAGCTCAAATACCTTAAGGTACTACATTCATTCGTGCATATTAATTTGATGTTTCAAACTCTAATTATGAGTGGTTTCTTTCAATCGTGCTTCTGTGGATCTGTAATGGATGAGTTGGCTTTTTGATATTTATGTTTATGAAGTGTTAAGTTTTTTCCTTGAATCCTGAACTAAGTGATTACTTATAGGAATGGGTATTTATATGTTTATATGTATTTTGTAAATGTGTATTCATATGTTTGCATTTTTTATACGAATGGGTGACACTACTATACAAAATTTTACTCCCGCACAATACAAGTTTTTTTTGGACTCATGTATCGAAGAAGTGAATACTGAATAGGGTAGATGCTAAGGGTGGTAGTTTACATATTGAGTCGTGGGTGATAGTTGGAAGAGAATTTGAGGAAGCATCTGGCATAGCGACCACCTAAAAATATTTAAAAAATAATTTTGATTACAACAAAGTAAAACATCAAGTTTATGCTTATTTAAGAGGAAAAACCGGAAATATTAAAACCTAGATTCAAATACATTCAACCTAACATAGGAAGAGTGGAAAATTCACCAAGGTGGGTTCATGAATACTTTGAAAGTAAGTTTCACATACATATAATATAGTAATGACAACGTTACTAATTTATACTTTCTTTGTGAATTTTTTTAGATATTTAGGAGAGCAAGTAGTTTGAAAACTAGTCCATTGCTTCATCCTAAACTATATGATTACCTATTTGGAAAGTGTGCCGCAACTAGTTCTATTCTTCGACCTATTGCTGAATGAATATCTTCTTCTCAAAATTCTAGTTTCAAATTAGTTGAAGTTAGGGATGGTTCTATTCATCGACCCGTTGCTAAATGAAGGCCTTTTTCTCAAAATTCCAGTGTCAAGTTAGTTAAAGTTGAGGATGACCTGAACATTTTGAATGAAGATGGTGCTTCTTGGGCATCTAGCGAGCATGGAAACCTTGATGCAGGTTATGACTCTGGTTTTAAAGGTGGTTCTTTTAAAGAACCAAATGTTGCACAAGGTAGGAGAAAGAAAAGGAATAAAAAGGATTCGGAGTTGTGTGAGTTGGAGGAAAATATGAAGAATGCAACTGCTAACATTTCTGTTCAGGAAAACCAAGGTCCTAATATGGAGGAGTGTCATGAGAAGTTGAAGAGCATCATGTTGGAGTATGAAGATCCAATTTATTTGGCAGCACTTGGTGTATTTTGTTAGACAAGGAGCCACATGGAGGCATGGATGTTATTACAGTCAGAACCAAATTTCTTAAAGAAATGGATTATATGATGGCGCGTCAAATGGGTATTTTGAAGTAGTTTTGTTGAACTATTAGGAGTTTGTTGTATTTGGTACTTTGTTATGTTGAACTATTAAGAGTTTGTCATCTTTTGTAATTTGTTATGATGAACTATTAGGAGTTTGTCGTATTTGGTACCTTGTTATGTTGAACTATTAGGAGTTTGTCATATTTGGTACTATTTTGAGCTATTTGATGTTTGTTTTGTTTGGTACTCTACAATGTTAAACTGTTTGGTGTATTGTTATTTGGTGTTTGTTTTTATTTGGTAATAATCTTAACCCATTTGGTATGTATTGTTTTTATAGGTTAAATGGATGCTACCCAAAAACTTGCATTCATCTATATTGTTTATTTTATTTTAAATATTTTCGACGAAGTGTAAGAAAACGTAAACGGGATAATACTTCTACTATGTCTTGACATCAATATACTTAAGAGCTTTTGTAAGGAAATAATTTACAATGTTCGGAGTTGATACGAATGTCTCGTGATTCGTTTGTTAGTCTATGCAACCATTTTAAAGAAAAAAGCCGGTTAAAAGATAGCAAAAATGTATCGGTTGAGCAGAAGATGTTTATCTTCCTTGTAATAATTGGTCACAACAAACGATTTTCTGTTATAAAGCATAGGTTTCAACACTCTAAGGAAACGATTAATAACTGCTTTCATGAAGTATTAGGACAAATGTTGGTATTTGCTGAAGAAGTTATAAAACAAACATTTAATCCAAATCCGAACATTCCAGGAAATAATAGAAGAGAACGTCGAATGTTTAAGATAACTGTCAAATTTATTACTAGTGTGTCTCTTGGTTTGATTGTATTTTTAACAATTTATTGATTTAAATTATGTGGACTTGACGGAACTCTTATACATGTTGTTGTTCCATCTCATAAACAAAACGTATATAGAGCAGGAGGAAGAGGTGATTGTTATCAAAATGTTTTGGCAATTTGCAATTTCAACATGATATTTACCTACATTATCGCTAGATGGGAATGTATGACACACGATTCGAGAATACTTATTGAAGCTTTAGTAGATCTAATATTTGAGTTTCCGATTTCCCAATAGGTATTTAAGTTTGTAATTGTGATATATGTGAATTAGTAGACATCAAAATATCCAAAAATTATTTTTTCTGGTTTTTCAGATATATATTATCTATGTGATGCTACCTATAAGAACACGCGTGGGTTTTTGGCCCCATATCGCAATGTCAGGTATTTGTTAGTAGACTTTCGTCGAAAACGTGCAATGAGCAGTAATGAAAAATTCAATCACACTCATGCAAAACTTCGAAACATAATTGAGCGTGCATTTGGTATCTTAAAAGCGCGCCTAAATTTCCTTTGGTTAAACAAAGAGACATTACTATTGCATGTTTAGCTATTCATACTTTTATACGGAAAGAGGGTCTAAGCGATTATTTTTTTCCCTCTAAATACGACCAAAGTGACATACACGATAATGAGAATGTACGCGATGATAATGACGTGATGTTGCAGTTGTTCAACCAATTAGAAGTGAAGCGGATCAACAATACATGATTAACTTACGAGATCAAATCGCGGCACAAATAATGCAAGCTAGGTCTTGAATTATTTGGTTTTAGATAAGTTACTTAATTGCTTCACCATTTTTATGTTTTATTTTTAGACAATTTGTGTAATAGCATTTTGCTATATTAAATTTAGGATATATATTAAGATAATTTATTCAATGGTTTATTATTGTGTTAAATGTATGATAAAAATGTGTGCTTCATGTTTACACAAGTTACTTATTAATCGTATTCCTATGTGGTTTAATGTATACTTAAAAAATGTGACAATTAAAAATTCATACAAAATATAAGAAAAACAAACAATATTATTTATTCAGATTTTGACTTTATAACCATCTCTTAGAGCATTCGGTAACATGCCAGTGAGTTATAACATAACTCACTGCCACGTCAGCGCCACATCAGCTTTAACCTTTTAACCTTAACCCATAAAAAAACCCCATGGTACCATAACTTACATATAACTCACCTTAACTCATATTCACCTCAATTATTTTCAATTTCAACCCCAAACTTTAACAAATACTTCATTTATTTAAAACCATAACATTAATTCTTAAACATATTACAATACAAAAATAAAAAAAAAAAAAAAAAAAAAAAAACGATGAAAAAAAAAATACAAATTACAAATACTTATTTATCATCCTCGGAATCTTCTTCTTCATCTTGACGTTGAAGACGTTTTTGCCAAACATGCTTCATAAGGTCTTGTTGGAGTTGACTATGCATATCTATGTCGCCTATTTCTCTATTTATGCAACGTTGGACCTCACATCTGTCGACCCACCTGTCTCGGTTAAAACGTGGTGTCGGATCCACCCACATTTCATAATACTAATGTAGTACAGATTTTTGATCTTTTAAAATCATGTTATGCAAAATAATGCAAGTATACATTATTCTACGTAACTTGACAACTACCAGTGCACGTGCCGGTAGTTGTATTATACCCCAACGTCCTTGAAGCACACCAAAAGCACGTTCGACATCCTTTCGTGCACTTTCTTGCTTCCTTTTAAAATAACCATGTTTTTCGTCAGTTGTTGCCGAGAAGGATTTGACGAAAGTTGCCCAACGTGGGTAAATTCCGTCAGCTAAATAATATCCCCGTTCATACCTGGTTCCATTTATCATATAAGGTGCTCTTGGGGATTCGTTACGAAGAATGTCGTTGAATAACGGAGAGTTATCTAAAACATTAATATCGTTATTCGCCCCCGCCATCCTAAAAAATGCATGACAAATCCATAAATCTTACGAAGCAACAGCTTCAAGCATCATGGTTGGGTATTTTTTTATAACCGCTACTATATTGCCCTTACCATGCAACCGGACAATTTTTCCACTCCCAACGCATGCAATCAATGCTACCAAGCATTCCCGGAAAACCATGTGCACGCTCATTGTGACAACCGTGATTTTAGCAGATTGGTTTGACTAATAGTCTCGATTCATTTGACTTTGTTTAGTGTGAATTAAGTGTTTATATGGGGTATATGTGTGAGATATGTATAATATAAGTATGATAAGTATGAATGTGGCACTAAATCCCTTTGCGTGTAAGGTTGTTGTTATGTTTTGAGGAGTATTAATTTTGGGTAAGTTCATTTTGAACGCCTTTGTGGGGTAGAAATGACTTGTGTAGTTTTGGCATTTTGTGGTTTTGCGTAACAAGTCTTCGTTCAAAGTATTTGAGCGTTAGTAAGTTACGAGGAGATTGTTTTATGAGTTATATTTATAAAGAGTGTGAAATTCTATTTTTGGAAACTTTGTTTTGAAAATGATTATTTTTCCGGTTTGTCGTAAAGTTAAGGTTTATCGCGAAAGACGTTAGGTTTTGTTTTGGGAGTTTATAAAATATGAAAATTATAAGGTTTTGAGTGTAATAATTAAGTTTAATAAAAAAATATAAATATATAAATATGTATATATAAAATCGGCTAAAGGGTTTAAAAAGGGAAAAAGGAAACAAAGTTTGAGTCCAATTATAACACCTAGTCAAAAGGAATCCTAGTCCAACCCAAACAAGCCCAACCCCTACCTTTATATACCAAACCAAACGACCCATAGCCTATTTTTCCTGCAATTTTGGTCGAACACAAGGAGAAGAGAAAAAGAAAAATTAGGGTTTTTCTTTTGAAGCTAAAAATCAAGCTTTAAGGTATACTTTTGATACTAGTTTTCATCCAATTAATGTTTTATTGTTATAATTCGTGTAATATAAATTATGATGGAGTTAGGGTTTATAAACTTCTGTAATTTTATGATGTAAAACATGTTAGGATCATTAATTGATAATAGTATGAGGATTGGTTAAGCGAATTGAGCGTAAAACGCGTTAGTTTTCAAGTTAGGGTTTGGACAGAAAGTTAGGGCTGTAAAGATACGAAGTTATTTAATAGATGGTAATGAGTTAGATCACGAATTTTAACTCTAAATTGTAGTTCAAAGAAAGAGCTTTTCAAAAAGTCCAACCACGACTGATTTCGATGTCAGGAAGTTAGTCTTTTGATTTTTACGAGATAAGGTGTCAAAGCTATTAAACCGGGACAGAATTTGGGTAAAAGTTTGATGGTGAGTTGTGGGTGAAAATGTGTTATTAAGGTTAGCCCTTCTGGGAAAGTTAAGTTTTAGTTTATGTTAGACTCCCACGAAAAGGATTCGCGATAAAAAGTTGTATAAGTATTTTTATAAAATCAAAACTTTTTGGTGTGCGTTCAGATCCGAATCTGGATAGTTGACAAGTTTGATTTTCTTATGGGTATTTGTGTGTGTTATTAGACTATGAGCTTCTGGGATTAGCTTGTATGCTTATGAGAGACCATGGGGAATTTTTGGTGTGAGTTTTTAACCTTTTATGGTTATTATTTTATGTGGGTGAATGTACCCTAAAATTATGCGTTTTCTGAAATTATAAGTGCAAGGGATTTAGTGAGCATTAGTGATTGTTGGTGTTTGGTATGGAGTCTAGGAGATCCATGGTAGGTCATATGAACCTTAGAAATCCATCATATGAGTATTGCATGGGTTATAGCTTTTAGCTTGGCCATGTGTAATGTGAATTTATTTGTGTGTTGTTTAGATTGTGATTGTAATTTGTTGGAAGCTGCAGAGTTAAGGTGAGTTCATAGTCCCATACTTTTTACTTTGTTTTAAACTTGGGATGGGAATGATGCTTGTCTTAAATGATTTGAGTTACTGTGATTATGTGTGGTTCAAAAGCTTGGACTTATAATGTTATCGTATGTATGCTATATGTGATGGTTATTATGATGAGATGGTTATATGTTGTGATTATCGTGTATTATCGGGAATTATCAGGCATGCGTATCAGAGACTCAATTGGGAGGATGTTTTGTCCTATTGCTCGCGTATGCGACCTAATTGATGTCTATATTGGAGCGGGGGTCACGTTCTGACCCGGATGTTGTGAATTTGGATCGGGGGACACGTTCCGTCCTAATGGTTGCCTTATGTGTATCGGTTGCCCTTATCTTGTGTGAATATTTGTTAGCTTATATGATAACTGTAATTGTATGTCCAGCTATATTTTATGATCACAGTGAACTGGTTGCCTTGAGAGTATATGTGTGTGTTGTAAACCTATGAATCTTACCAACATTATGTTGACGTTTTAAGCATCATTTTCAGGTGAGCATTCTAAGGCAAAGATTGAGGGATGCAATTAGGAGAGACTTAGTTGCATTATGAAGACTTTATGTTATGTTTGAATTTGACAATTTTTGGATTTGTTTGTGATGAGATTATGTTTTTCTTTTGGTACTTTCATATCTATTGAAGATACCTTTGGATTTTGATTTGGTTGGTTTATCTTGGGGTATTGTTACAACACTTCGTGTTTGTACTTTGCTCTACTTATGTGCATTGTAGTATTTCTCTCTTTAGACGCCATGTGTTGTGATGATATCCATGAAGTTACACCCTCGTGTTTCCGCCTTGGTGAGGTGTGACAGATTGGTATCAGAGCCAGGTTATAGAGATTTAGGTGGTTTAACCTAGACTATAACCTAGGAGTCCCTCATATAGTTGCATTTAGGACCTATGTGTATGTATAGTATCTTACATGTCTATTTTCCTAATATATGAGATGTTTATTTGAGTTTTTGGACGTCCGATGTTTCTTGGTATTTAGTTTTGTATGTGTCATTTATAGTATGGCACCTCCTGCGCGAAAGATGTTCGTTGGACTACCGTTGTCGCTACGGGTTGCAAGAGAGTTGGTAGGATGAAGCGGGTCAACAGAAGGATCCTAGTTCCTGCTAGCATGCTTCCGTGTGCGATTGAAGAGAAGTTAATCTTAGAGAATGTGGATGGAAAGGAGATAGAAGGGTACGAGACAAAGGTGGCCGATAATGAAGGCTTCACCACTAAGTACCCTAGAAAGTGTCCCCAATTCCAAGAAGATGGGGGAGTGGTTTGGGCTAGACTTCGAGATGTGCATGCACTTGTAGATCGTGTGGAGGATGAAGAGAGAAACCTCAGTGAGGGCTTTGCTAGTCATCCACTACCACAGATCGAGCGAAACAAGAATAGATGGATAAGTGAAGAGGGAGAGTATGAGGAAGAGTATGAGGTGGACTTGGATCTAGAGTCTACGGCGACTAGTAGATTTAATCCCAACTGATTGATAGGGGCAAGTGCTATGGTAGAGCATGAGCCATTGTGCGACGTCTTATGTTTTGTGTCATGATTTGAAATTCTTATATTGTCTTTTTCCGTCTGGAGCCATGTTGGAGCACGATTACTCTTGAGTTTTGTATCGATCTTATCTGAGTGATTTTGATTATAGTGTTTACTTGATTGTTGGAATTGTTCCATGTGAGATGATTGTTTGCATGAAGTGTTGTCATAGGAGGGAGTACACTTGTGAAAGGGGGCATAGATAATTATGGTGGCCAACATAATTATACATGCGTCACAACACAAGTTGTAACAACCCGCATTTTCAGGACATTTTTCCAAAGTACTATTCACAAGTTACTATTCATCATTTACTATTCATCAGTCACTATTCATCATTTTACTATTCATCATTTTCGGAGTCCGTTTGTGATTCTGAGAAGCGTTACTATTCATGTGACACTATTCATCCCGGAAGAAAAACACTATTCATGGTCATCATGCATCATCACGTAAACCTAGTTTACGGGTATTCAAATTGGAGCAACCAGTTAGGTTTAGCTGCGAATTCATTCATCATCAGTGAGAACACTTCATATAGACTGGAGTAGTCTACATATCATCAGTAACATCATCATACATTAGATCATGCACGGGTTTGTGTGTTTTCATTTACGTATGTTTAATTATTTAATAAACACTACAACTCAGTTTTACTACTAACATATACCCGATACTCCCGTCTACGATCCTAATATATTTTCATATTCATTATAATGATATAAAATTTATATTATTAATTTACCCGACGTTTTGAGACCTGTTGCTATATTTTCCTGTATATGCTAAAAATTTCGTCGGATCACGATATCTCAATACAACAATTATTTTAACACCCGATTCTCATCAGGAATATAATTTTATAATTTGTGCAACGTCGTCACATTTTATTTGGTACCGTTAAACTTCATTTCTAGCTAACTTGGTACCCGGTAACACCTAAACTACACAACAACTAACTAAATCTACACAAAAGTCTTCATTTCACTTACACACTCACCCTTTTCTTACCCAAACCCACGCCCCCTTCCTTGATTTGGGGATCTTATCTCATAAATATATTTCTTTTACATATTCAATTCTTATACTTTCATTACTCCATTTATACATTCATATAACCAAAACAACTAGCAATTTTCTTTCTTTCTTTCTTTCTCTATATGGTTCGGCCACAACAACAAATCAAGGAAGATTTCATCAAATTTTTACAAGATCAAGATTATCTAGTCTCATTTATACTCCTAGTTAGGATTTTGAATTAATAATCCCTAGGTTCTTACATAATCATCTCCAAAAATCATCAAATCTTCAAGTAAGCTTCAAGAACATCTCTCTAATCTTTTCATACTTTCATTTTATTGTTTTTCAAGTTATATTAGTGATTGATCATGCAAAAATACAAGTTCTCTATACCACTTTAATCATTTTCATCATAAACACTAGATCTATAAGTTTTATTAACATCCCATGAGATCCACCATTGTTGGTGATGTATAGGTGTGACAACCGGTAATTTTGGGACCTTTTCTAAATTCACCGCATTATATTTACATAACATGAAAATTGAGTTATCGATAATCCATTGAATTTTGAGAGAATTGCGTGAAAAGTTTGGAATTTATGAGAAAACGTACATTTCGTTACGTATTAATTAGGCTAAATAAGTACTTCGTGTAGGCACTATATGACTTGGCACTAGGAACTCTAACGTGATGCGTATTTTATGAATAACGGTTACGGCGATTTCGAGCATTTAATTTAGTTTTCTGAGCCGTGAGTGGTAAAACGTTTTGAGGTGATTTTATTTATTGAACGAACTATTTTAACTACGAGGAATTGTTTTTAAATATGAACGGTGGGTATTAAACGACTTGGTGTGGCGACCGATATCCTTATAAACCTTATAAAATATATATGTCGGGAGAGATGTAAGAAAAATAAAAGTTTTGGGTATCCCATTTTCATTAATTTATAAAGATGGGAACTAGAGGGACTTGTCTTGCCATTTCCCTAAACTCACACCACTAAAACCCTAACCCTATTATTATTATTTCATTTATTATCTTCATCATCAACCAAACTCTCTCCCTTCCTCTCTTTGCATCCGCCGCCGGCCACCCCTACGCCACCATCACCGCCGCCACCTTGAGCTCACCGCCACCATA
>LBNU01037242.1:9541-54368 GCA_014162995.1 Artemisia annua | reverse complement strand
CCGAAATCATGCAGAAATGTGCAGAAACATGCAGAAATGTGCTAAAATGCATATAACGTTCAAAGTGAATATAATAAATAGAAATTTATTATATAATTTAGTTTATGAAAAATACCATTTGTCACACGGACTTTGGTCGGTCCGATTTTCCTTTGATCTGGTCGGTTTTGTCGGTAGGTCCGGTCAGCTAGCTCACCCTTAATCCAAACACCCCCTTTACACTACCTAGCCATGGATCTATTTTTAGAAGAAAGAATTACTAATAAATTTGAAGCGATAACACCCAGCCCGTTGATTCGTGATTTCAAACACACGTGGCGGCAACTAACCTCACCACACCATACCACACCTAAATTAGATACTATTCATTTCTTCTTTTAACCAGATCGGACCTTCTAACTGTCAAATTGATTTGAATTGACACTAGGTTTGTGTGTTAGGGTTTGGGATGGCGGGTGGAGTGACGTCATCATCATCACTAGCAGGGTTACAGGATCACTTGAAGCTAGCGAGAGAATACGCGCTGGAAGGACTTTACGATACTTCCGTCATCTTCTTCGATGGCGCTATTGCTCAGATCAACAAGTATTTTTTTTTTTACATTATTTTATAATTTTATTTATCTTTTGTATTCAAGTTTATATATTTTTAGCTCATTTGTGTAGATATGTTTACGATTTTAGGCTTAATAATAAGTAGGTACATTGTCGTTAAAGTGCGCAGCTGCAACAGTCATTTTAGGCTTAGTAAGTAGGACTTTCACAATTTTAGCGCATATTTTCGTTAAGTTTTCAAATCGAGTTACTATATATGTCAAGAGTCCGGACTTTAGAGTAGCTGGAGGCACATTGTCTTTAGCTTGAAGAATAATGAATAACCATAAGGTTTTTATTTTTAGACGTTAGACTTAACACTAGGTACATTGTTGTTAAAGCGTGAAACCGGGTTAGCTATTGTGTGGTGCTATTGCTCTGATTAGCAAGTATTGTACATTGACGTTAGAGCACGCATTGTTAAGTAGAACTTGAAATCAAGTTATTATATGTTAGCTACTGTATTTGGTGCTGATTCGACTCAACTAGTTAGTGTATGTTAGCCATCTGTTATTAGTTCAGATTTAGGCTTGACTACATCTACATTTTCGTTAAAAGTCGAAATTGAGTTAGGGGGATGTTTGTTTAAGCTTATATGTGGGCTTTATGAGCTTATTTGAGTTTATCATATCATAATAAGCTTATATAAGCCCACAAGTCTCGAAATAAGCCGGAAAATTGGGACTTATGAAATATAAGCCGAAAAACAAATAAGCTAATAAGCCCGCATATAAGCTTAAACAAACACCCCCTTAGTATATGTTAGTTCCGTGAAGAAGAATAATCATAACTTTTTCATGTTTCAGATTCTAAAAGTAGGTATATTGTTGATAAAACTTGGAAGGAGTTAGTATGAAACACTTCTTGCATATCTTGCTCATACAGTTCTTCAGCAGTTAACGTACGTGCATTGGGTTGGTTTTGTGGTGGATTGTTTGCCGGTGGATTGTTCACCGGTTGAAGGGGTTGTTGTTGGAATACCGGAAATATGGCTTCCGGTGGAGTGTTCACCGGTTCATTTGCTGGAAATTGCTGGGAGAAGTCGTGTTCACTTGGGAATTGTTGAGAGAAGTCACGGTGACTTGGGAATTGTTGCGAGAAGTCACGGTGACTGGGGAATTGTTGCGAGAAGTCTTTGCGAGACATTGTTTGAGAATTATGTGTGAATTGTGTGAGCTGTGAATGGGTGTTAAATAAGGTCATAAATCCCACCCATTGATTTGAAATTAAAATTCAAAATAATCCCGCCCACCCACTTTTGAATTTTAAACGTTTAAAACAATCTCGCCCATGTATTTGAATTTTAAATGTTCAAAACAATCCCGCCCATGTATTTGAATTTTAAACGTTTATACACCCCTATATAAAGCATACATTATCATACAATTTTGCATACACTTCACTTCTAAATCATTTCACAATAAATAATCTTTGGTCAATGGAAGAAGAGAGCTTGCTAGCTAACGTATGGCTTGCTGTTAGTGAATCTACAGACCTTGTGAATGAACGTTCTTTTTGGAATGCCGTTACACAAGCGTTCAACGATCAGACTAATGGTGAGCACCGTACTAAAAATAGTATTATAGCTCAACGGAAAAAAAATCAACCTTGAATGTCTTAGGTATAATGCTATTTACAAAGAGTTGGTGCGTACAAGTGAAGACCCTTGTCGTCTCAGCAATGCAAACCGAATTTATTATGAACGCTATGGGATAGGGATATACTATCAACATGTGTGGTTTATTCTGAGAAACACACATCCTTGGGAAGCACACCAGCCGTAATGGTGTTTTATGTTATGTATTTCCGTATCGTGTTTTATTATGTCATGTGTTGTCAATGTTTACGTTTATGTAATGTTTGTATCGTGTTTTATGTATTTTGTTTATGTAATGTTTACGTTTTTATTAATGAAATTAATGTATTATTAAGTTTTTAGTTTATTTTTTTTATTTTTTATTTTTTTATTATTTTTTTTTGAAATCTTAAGAAAAACGGTTATATAACTTTTGGAACCATGCTCCATTTAAAAAAACTAGCCGTTGCCCTTTGCCAAGAAGAAGAAAGAAAAAAGAAAAAAAAAGAGATCGATGGCGCTGCGCGGTTGGGACGGCGCCAGAAGCTATGGCGCGACCCATGGTACCGTGCGCCGTCGTTGGTCTTGGGCTGGTGGTGATGGCGCCACCCAACACGCCATGGTACCTCCCGCTCTTACACGGTTACACCCATATATACAAAAAATAAAACATATACACATACATACAAATTATTGTTATCTATATTATCGCCGCTATGTGCAGGTAATCGTCTAGTATAAAAAAATAGAGAAATGATTTGTATTCTTAAAAGTACTTAAAGTTATTTCTAACCCCACATGAGCATCACTGAATGGACCGTAAAAAAATAGCCATCAGTTTGAGTGAATAAATAAGTCACTTAAAATTTTAAAAGATAACAAGTGATACTTTCTGATTGTATATAGTATGCATCCATCGGTTTTTATATGAAGAGATCATGATTATGTTATAAATAACATTGTATTTTTTCTAATATAAGTAACTTATTTTATAAAAATGCACATCATATATTATTATTATTATTATTATTATTGTTATTATTTATTTATTTATTTATTTATTTTTACTTATCCTCTCACGTAGTGGAATTCGAACATAGGTATCCAGCTCAGCTCGTATTGGCATTATATGTTGACTTTTCTCGTGGATGGAATATTCAAGTTGTCGACAACAACAATGCTTTGCATCGGTGAGTGATGTGCACATCACAAAATCACATTACTAATGCACATGCTATAATATCACATATGTATATTTGTGGTGTACACATTATTTATTGTGGTGTGCATATCACCTCATTTTTACATGAAAAAAAAAAAAAGAAAAAAAAAAAATCAAAAGTCTTTTTGGGGAGAGCATTACGGACGCTCTCATTTACATCATATGTTTCGGGTAACGAGCTCTATCAAGTTTTTCTATGATTCATTCACTAGCGTTTAATTTAAGAGTTATCTGTTTAATATAAAAGTTTGATGTTTATTTATCAAAAAAAGCTTTTTAATTTGTATAAGCTTAATTTTAACTTCAAAAAGATTCATAAAGTTTCTTGCCAATCATATAAACTAGCATGGTGCAATACAATGACATTAACAAGAGAGAAACAACTCGAAAATAGGGAAACAAATTAGGTTTGCCTTTTCAGGTTATCTGAGGAGGGTCAATCTTTGATTCAGATTTACGTGGCCTAACAAGATGTATCTTTGTGGCCGTTTCACCCCAAAATGTGTATTTTTACTTTTTAGTGAGATTTGAACTCTTGTGAAAAAGTAAGATACCTTATCATTAGATATTTGATGATGGCCATTTAAAATACAAATTATGTAACGATTTTCTATAATGAACTTATCGTTTCTAAAGATTATGTATTTGTATTGTGAGATTGACAAAGAATTAATATGTCATATTATTATATGCAAATTTAAAAAGTTATTAATTTTAACAAAACATATTCAATTTACTATATTAATGCTATTTTATCATTGTAACATCCAATTTAGTGCAATAACTGAATGTGTAATTAGTGAATTTTAAACTTTTTATTTTAACAATTACCATTAATAGAAGGTGTTAAGTTAATTTCTTAGAACTTCTAAATAGAGAAGGGTCCAAAAATACACTATAAAGGGTAGACTTATAGACATAAAGAATGTTTGTTTCGGCTTATATAACCGCAATACACCTTATTTGATTTTGGGCTTATGTTTCATAAGCTCACATTTTGAGACCTATTTTAAAACTATTCTGCTTATATGAGTTTAATATGTCAAAATAGGCTTATATAAGATTATAAGCTAAAAGATTTCAAAATGAATGACAAAAAATAAGCTTATAAAATATAAGCTCAAAATCAAATAAGCCAAAATCAAATAAGCCAATAGCCGTCTATGGGGGTGTTTGTTTAAGCTTATATGTGGGCTTACGAGCTTATGATTTCGGCTTGTATTTCACAAGCCTTGATTTTCTGGCTTATTTTGTAACCTTTGGGCTTATATTAGCTTATTATGTAATCATAAACTTACATTAGCTGATAAACATTAAAAAAAGCCCGAAAATTAAAGCTTATGAAATATAAGCTGAAACACAAATAAGCTCGTAAGCCCACATATAAGCTTAAACAAATGCCCTTTATAAAGCCGAAAGAAACACCCACGTAATAATCCAAACTAAGGGAGCTCACAGTCTAAAAATCGGACCGGACCGGCCAAGACTGGACCGGACTGAGACCGAGTTAGGCAAAAACACTAGACCGAGACCGGACCGAATGTGGTCGATCCGGTCTTGGTCCGGTCGGTATGGTCCAAATAGGCTAAATGTCCGGTTTGTAAGCCGGACCGGACCAAACGGAGACCGAAATAATTAAAAACCCCCGACAGAGACCGGACTTTGATCGGTCCGGTTTTCCTTTGATCTGGTCGGTTTTATCGGTAAGTCCGGTCAGCTAGCTCACCCTTAATCCAAACACCCCCTTTACACCACCTAGCCATAATAGATCTATGAGTTAGGATCAAATGAGAAATATAGTTAAGATGAGAAGAATGAGAAGAAATTACAACCACAAATATTAGATGCACCCATGAAAAATAGATGCATCTCCTATTATTCCTCTTTCCTTATTTGAAATATGTGGCTATAATTATTTCTCACTCTTCNAGTTAGGATCAAATGAGAAATATAGTTAAGATGAGAAGAATGAGAAGAAATTACAACCACAAATATTAGATGCACCCATGAAAAATAGATGCATCTCCTATTATTCCTCTTTCCTTATTTGAAATATGTGGCTATAATTATTTCTCACTCTTCTCATTTCATAAATTCTTCTCACTAGATCCATACTCATAGATCTATATTTAGAAGAAAGAATTAAAAAATTTGAAGCGATAACACCCCGTTGATTCGTGATTTCAAACACACGTGGCGGCAACTAACCTCACCACACCTAAATCCTTGCTATTAGATACTATTCATTTCTTCTTTTTAACCAGATCGGACCTTCTAACTGTCAAACTGATTTGAATTAACAGTGTGTGTTAGGGTTTGGGATGGCGGGTGGTGGAGTGACGTCATCATCATCACTAGCAGGGTTACAGGATCACTTGAAGCTAGCGAGAGAATACGCGGTGGAAGGACTTTACGATACTTCCGTCATCTTCTTCGATGGCGCTATTGCTCAGATCAACAAGTATTTTATAATTTTATTTATCTTTTGTATTCAAGTTTATATATTTTTAGCTCATTTGTGTAAATATGTTTAAGAGTTTAGGCTTAGTAATAAGTAGGTACATTGTCGTTAAAGTGCGCAGCTGCAACAGTCATTTTAGGCTTAGTAAGTAGGACTTTCACGATTTTAGCGCATATTTTCGTTAAGTTTTCAAATCGAGTTACTATATATGTCAAGAGTCCGTAGCTGGAGGCACATTGTCTTTAGCTTGAAGAATAATGAATAACCATAAGGTTTTTATTTTTAGACGTTAGACTTAACACTAGTTACATTGTTGTTAAAGCGTGAAACCGGGTTAGCTATTGTGTGGTGCTATTGCTCTGAATTTTAAGTAGAACTTGAAATCAAGTTATTATATGTTAGCTCTTGTATTTAGTGCTGATTCGACTCAACTAGTTAGTGTATGTTAGCCGTCTTTATTAGTTCAGATTTAGACTTAACTACATCTACATTTTCGTTAAAAGTCGAAATTGAGTTAGGGGGATGTTTGTTTAAGCTTATATGTGGGCTTATGAGCTTATTTGAGTTTGTCATATCATAATAAACTTATATAAGCCCACAAGTCTCAAAATAAGCCGGAAAATTGGGACTTATGAAATATAAGCCGAAAAACAAATAAGCTAATAAGCCCGCATATAAGCTTAAACAAACACCCCCTTAGTGTATGTTAGTTCTGTGAAGAAGAATAATCATAACTTTTTCATGTTTCAGATTCTAAAAGTAGGTATCTTGTTGATAAAACTTGAAAGGAGTTAGTATATCTTGTGTGTGGTTTTTAGATCATATTTACACCCAGCAACACTCACATTGTTGTTAGAGCTTGAAAATTGAGCTAGTATATGTTAGTATCTGTCATAAAGTTTTTGTTACATTTTCAGACGTAACAACTGTCACATTGCTGTTAAAACTTAAAGATTCAAGTTAGTATATGTTAGCTCTGTCGTCGACAGTTTAGAACCACCACATTCTCTTTATAAATTGAAATCAAGTTGCAATTTGGTAAACACTTAGGGGTGGTCTAGTGGCAAAAACCTTGTGACTATCATCACTAAATGTGAGAGGTCTCAAGTTCAATTCCTCCTGAAGTGCCCAAGCCAATCTCCTGAAAAGGGAGGGTTACCCGGTTTGAGTCTGCTTGGCAAACCCCGTGGATTAGTCGGCCAAAAGGTTGGAAACCATGGTTACCCCCCCAAAAAAAAAAAAAAAAAGTTGCAATATGGTAGCTCTGTGAAGAAGATAGAAAGGTTCTCTGTTCAATTTACACTCAACAGTAGGCTGATTGCTGTTTTCAGTTGGAATTTACACTTACCGCACATTGTTGTTAGTTGAATCGAGTTACTATATGTTAAGCTATGATGGTAAATAAAAATAACTAGATAACAATCTATGATGACTAGAAATCAACCATCAAGGCATCAAGTAATGCTCGTGTGATTTATGCATTTTGTTTGCTTTAGTCACATAATTAGCTGTTTGTAATACAAGTTTATATTTCCACATCACATACTTGATCTTGTTGAATATATTAGCAAGTCCGCAATAAATACTTAGATTTTTAGTATTAATCTCTACTGCAGTTTGGTATAATTTGTAATTATTTGGATGTTGTTTGATTCTTACATTTATGGTTTCCTCTTAGGCACTTGAGCTCCCTTGATGATCCACTAGCTCGTTCAAAGTGGATGAATGTCAAGAAAGCTCTTACAGAAGAAACAGAAGTTGTAAAGCAATTGGATGCCGAGAAGAGGTCATTCAAGGATGGTTCCGTGGGTAGAAGACCGTCTTCACCACCTATCTCCACTAATAAATCATCTTTTGTGTTTGAACCACTAGATGAGTATCCAACTTCATCTGGAGGTGCAATGGATGATCCTGATGTGTGGAGACCACCGAGTCGAGACACTTCAAATAGAAGATCTGCAAAAGCTGGAGGAGGGGTTACAAGGAAGTCACCACAAGATGGAGCTTGGGCTCGGGGTCCTCCTGCCAAAGGGGGAGCAGCTGCTCGTGGAGGAAAAGCTGGTGTCTCTAGTAAGGTTAACACAGGGATTCGAGCATCAACTACTAGTAAAAAAGGCGGTGGCTCAGGAAGACCAAATTCGGGCAAGGATGAGTCAGGGGTAAGTTTCACTGCATAGCTTTGTTGGTTCACATAAGTTACGTTGGATTGTTTCTTCATATCATGCTAGTTCTTGCTTATGTTGACTGTTATTCTGCTACACTTAAAAAAATCTGTTTCTTTTTGTGTGTGTGTGTGTGTGTGTGTGTGTCTGTCTGTCTCTGTGTATGGGGGGTTGGGGGTCTTTTAATAGTTTATTGTTATCAGTTTAGCAGCAGTTTATGCTCTAGTTAAATGCCTTACTGGAACATGGTCCCAGTCCTTGTTTTTATTGTCTGGTAGATTTGCTTTGGCATACTTAAAACCTTTTAGCACAACAGACATAAGCTCCTAAACCTAATCTTGGAACTTTTTCTCCAAGGCCAAAGTCTAGTGTCTATTTCTTTACAAGTATTACACTCCATTTCCGTTGTCTTTGACTTTCAAAAAGTAATTTGGCTGATGACTAGTCTCAGCAGCTCGTGAATTGATATAGGAAGTGTAACAGACTGCAATTGAAAAAGGTGGAAATAGTGTATATGGATTTTGTAATACTATATTACTATAGCTCTTTCCAGTCACATTGCTGGATTCTTTTATTTTTTTCCCGTATATACTCGAATGCAGCCTTGATGTAGGATATTAGTATGTTTTATACTAATTCAGGAATTCAGCATACTTGATATGTTATCTTTATGCTCAGAAACCCTGCTACTTTTTTACTTCAACAAACCCCCAATACAGTCCAAAGAGTAAGTCAAGTAAATTGATGTGTTAGGTTTTAAACTGTTTTTCTTTCAGCAAAACCCTCGATTTGCCATCACAAGAGTTCATTTTGTCTGTAGTTGGAAGTGGTGAATGAATACAGCATTTATGACCTACATTTTTCCGAGTGTTTCCTTTAGTAGAAAGAAATAAAATTGATATTATCTTTCAAGAGGATTATTGTCTATAGAAAACAGAGGTACTATATAATTCATACTACAAGAATCTTTATTAAGTTGGGAAGGAGTGTTAAACTATTAACTGCATGAGGTTTTTACACTGTTGTGGTATTTGATCTAATATGAGGATCTATGTATTCATTTCTGACATTCGCATTATCTTGAATCATCAGAACGGAGAAACTGAAGAACACACATCAACACGTGGAAAGTATGAGGGTCCTGATCATGACTTGGCTGCAATGCTTGAAAGAGATGTCTTAGAAAACACACCGGGAGTGAAATTTGATGATGTTGCAGGCCTGACTGAAGCAAAAAGACTTCTAGAAGAAGCTGTGGTTCTACCTTTATTGATGCCTGATTACTTCCAGGTATAATTATGATGTTGGGTTCACCTTTATATTGTTTTTACAGACTAAAAAGTATCAAGGTAACAAACTATACTAAATCACATACCCATATAAAACAAATTCATCAATGATATTCATTTACATGACATGGTTTATTGTGGGATTCTTCACTAATAATTTCACACAGTAGAATTGGAAACAAAATATAACACCACATTTAAGTCTCTACATCTAAACTAATATATCCACACATGAGCACTAAACCTCTTAACTTCAAATAATAGAAACAAACTTAAAGCATGTGGAGGTCACAGTGTGCAAAAGTTGTACCTGAAAAGCTGTAGAGAATGATTTCTTCACAGAAGGTAGCGAGTTGGGTTATGTGTAATTGTGTTTCCCGAGAAACCATTTATCAGTGTCTCAGTTTCTCACTTTTTACCATAATCAACATTACTGTTTTTAAACAAACATAAAAAGTCTGGACAATCCTAAAAAGCCTTAGATATAAAAATTACCCGTTTTGATCTGTTACCCAACTCACTCACTATCGACTTAATAATATATTACTGCTCTGAAAAGAAAAATTTATGGTAGAGGGCAATGAAAAACAAACTTTTGCTATTTCTTCAAGCAACACAATTTTCTTCTTTGCTTATGGGCAGAGTATATATTTTTCCACAAATCCTCAAATCTTCCTCTTATGACAATTTCAGGGAATTAGGAGGCCATGGAAAGGTGTTCTCATGTTTGGTCCACCTGGAACTGGGAAAACACTGTTAGCTAAAGCAGTTGCTACCGAGTGTGGCACAACATTTTTCAATGTTTCTTCTGCTACATTGGCTTCGAAATGGCGTGGGGAGAGTGAACGCATGGTTCGATGCTTGTTTGACTTAGCTAGAGCTTATGCTCCAAGCACTATATTCATTGATGAGATTGATTCTCTTTGTACTTCTCGCGGGTGAGATTTCTGTTCCTTCTCTTTTTTTGTAAATTTTAGTAAAAAAAATACGTGTCCTAGAGGTGATTACCAGGTAATTTTCAAGTACTGGTCGGTCCATTATGACTTTTTGCCCAAATTCATAAATATTGCTAAGAACATGGTTACCAACATTGTATGTTTAGAATGATGATCTGTCTTTTTGGATAAAACAAATTTAGGATGGTGTATACACTTTAAGCCACTTGCCCCCTTTGACCTGTTTTACCCAGTTAACCCTCTTCCTTTTTAGTTAAATCTTTTGGTTTTGCTCATTTGACGTGTTAGAGATATATTATTATTATTGCGTTAAACATGATTACTGAAGTTATTATTACAACAATATTGTAACTTTTTGAATAATGCAAATTAAGAAGGGTGTATATCTTTCGACCTGTTTGATTTATAACCTGTCTCCATTCTAGTTGAACATTATATTTACCCATTTAACTGGTTAGACATGAAATATAACCCAAACTGAGATGTTCTCACATAAATGGATCGAAATTGCCACATCTATTAGCCATTAAAGTCACTTTCTGACTTGTGTGTGTATTATTGACAAATAATTAGATGGGATAGTAGCTTTGATTCTGTAACAGTATTAACGTGATCAATATTTCATGTGTTCAGAGCTTCGGGGGAACACGAGTCTTCAAGAAGGGTTAAATCTGAAGTTCTAGTTCAGGTAGATGGTGCAAACAGTGCAGACACTAATGAAGATGGTAGTCGCAAAATAGTTATGGTCTTGGCAGCTACAAATTTTCCATGGGATATAGATGAAGCACTAAGGTTCATTCTATTCTCGTACTATTTACTACTCGAATTACTTTTCACCCTCTCTCTAGTGTTTTTAATTCTACTGCAGATCTGATGCTTCTTGTTTTTTTGTGGGGAATTGCAGGCGGCGTCTGGAAAAGCGAATATACATTCCTCTGCCAAATTTTGAGAGCAGAAAGGAGCTTATAAAGATTAATTTGAAGACTGTTGAGGTAAAAATGGTTTATTTAATCAATCTTCTTTTCGTTTGTACATAATTAATTTTATTTATATATAATTAATGTCTACGTTTAGTTACAAGAAGAATATTATTTGTATGATAATCGGAATATTTGAAGCTGAAATGGTTGGGTAACTGGTCAAAATGGGTTCGAGTTGAAATTGAAGCAAGTAATTTTTAGTACTAGTTGGGATGGGTTGACACTTGACGGGCAAACACTTGCGATGGACCAGTTTAAATTTAACAACTGTTTTAGCTAAAACTTACGTCAATCTGAAATGGTAGTAGCACTTTTAAAAACCAGGGTGCGTGGTCTAGTTGGATAGGTGACCCAAGGCGTTGTTATATGTAATTCCCCGGTGTTCTTTTTAGGTGTTTTTTTCAGGCTTGGGGTGTTTCTTGTATGATCTCTGTCTTGGATATCTTGTCCTCTCTTTTCTTTGTTTTTCCTTGGCCAATTGTGCCTTATAAAATCTTAGCCTTTCGAAAAAAAAATATCTAGCTATTCTTTATTCTCTCTTCTCGAATGATCTGAGAAGTGACCTGCTTTGACCAGGTACTAAAAATGACCTGTTGAAAAAAGAAATCATTTTTACCCATTATCTTGCCCACATGGCCATCCTTTAATTGAAATCCTCACTAAAATATGAGCTCAGTTTCTACAAACCGTTGGTTGAAAAAATTCCTGAAATATTGTCATACTTTGTACGTATATATTATCAGGTAGCTGCTGACGTGGACATCAGTGACGTAGCTCGTCGAACAGAGGGATACAGTGGTGACGATTTAACAAACGTATGCCGAGACGCCTCCTTAAACGGTATGCGGCGTATGATAGCTGGAAAAACACGTGAAGAGATTAAAAACATGCCTAAAGATACGATTGCAAAAGATCCAATTGCCATGTGTGACTTTGAAGAAGCCATGAAGAGAGTCCAACCTAGTGTTTCTGCAGCTGATATCGAAAAACACGAAAAATGGTTTGCAGAATTTGGATCTGCCTAAGAATATGAATCACTGATTGTTTGTCGTATTGCTGTTGTTTCCTAGTGTATTGGTTCTGATCCATGAACATTGTTTTGGACGGCAAAAACTGTGAAAGAGAATTCAGTAATGTATTCGTTAGTTTGTGTTTTGTTTGGAATATTGGACTGTTTAACGAGTGTTGTGATCGATATATTCACTTTACAAATGAGGTTTTAACCTTTATATTTGTGTTTTACCAAAATGACCACCAACTTTGCAACCCAAATATACTGTTTTACAAAATGTGTTTTTAATTTTTTTTTGGAAACACAAAAGTTAAGCTCATAGCTTGAACCGCCCAAACATAAAGTTGGTGAACTTTACAATGATCTAAGTAAAAATTTGTCTCTATTGTTTGGTATAAAACTAATTAATGGGTGTTGATTAATCTTGATCAACTTGTTAAGTTATTAAACGAGTTTGATCAGTATATTCTAATGACATCAAACTCGCATTTTATACTTTTGTTGTGTGTGTTTACCTTCTTTTCCTACTCTCTTCAAGGTATGTAAGATCAACACATTTTCGTCGGTTTTCTATCATCATTATATCATGATCTAGAAAACTTGCAGTTATCTAACTAACTAATGTTGTTTTGTTTGGTAAAAAAAGACGACGCGTGTACAAAGGTAGACTGTGGACATGGAAAGTGTGTAATTGACTCAGTTGGATTCGGGTTACTGACTCATTGTGAGTGTGATGCCGGTTGGAAGACCATCCAGGTTGGACCCATGCCCATCGGCGCATGCGTCGTCCCTAATTGTTAGTCTCCTAACTCCTACAAATATATTGCTAAATAACAATTATGTGATGTCTTTGATTCATCTGTCATGTCGTTTGATAACTTAAGTTACGAGATTCACAAGCATTTGGTTCATTAGGGAGCGGTTCTAATTTTTATTTTACTATATAATCAGTTTAGTACACTAAAACTGATTCTGATAATCTATGGCTACAACATCATGGATAATCACAATACACAATAGTACTAAAACATTACGATTTGCAGGCAATTTAGATTTCTCATGTGGTGGTAAGAATCCACCAACGCCACCGTTTACAGCGCCCAATTTCACCAGCCGTAAGCATCATTCAATCATTTCTTAATTTTCTCTCACTTTAACTGCTTATAAGTTATAGCTAACATTTTTGCTGTATTCAGCCGGTTGCAACTTTGTTTGGTGTGGTGATGGAGATTGCGCGTTGAATGCAACAGGAACTGGACATATTTGCCAATGTCACGAAAGAGCGGCTAACTTGTTTGATAACCCTGAAAATATCTGCATACAACAATGTAATGGAAATATTTGGAGATGCATATTGTCAATATGGTTTGCAGATATATAAGCTAAAGACTTGAGTTGTTTTGGTTTTGTAGGTTATTTGGATGGAGATTGTGGTCACCTTGGACTACTTCCACCGCCTCCGCCTCCGCCTAGTAGTGCCACACCTGGTGGCGGTAAGTTGTCAACAGAATATTGTTTGTTTCATCGCTCGTGCCGGGTTGGTAAGATTGGTACTATGCGGGTGCATAATACTGATTCTGTATTTGTCCGAAAAAAATGTGTTAGATTTTTTTCGATCCCAAACCAGAGTATAAGCCACGGAAGCCGGATTCAAACTATCTGTTAGTAATTTAAGTCTAATAAAATCTACTTTTTAGGGTCTTAATTTAGAAATATATAAAATCATTTTCCATTACAAAATTTAAATATCAAAACATGCACTGGTTTAGACAACATAAAATTACCAAAATAGGCAAGTCGCCCTACGACTTATCACTTTTCACACTTAAAATTTTCAAAAGTCCAAAATAGACCAAGGGCGACTCATTTTTTGGGCAACTCATATCTACGTTTGACATGTGTCCTTAAACAATCAAATAAATATTAATCCACCTACAATAATTGGATATTGTGGGTACGTTGTACAAGTTGTCCAGTTGCCCAATTTATTTTAAACTTTTGAAAATTTTAGGTGGAAAGTGATAAGTCGTAAGGCGGCGTGGTAATTTTCCAAAAAAAATTATGAACTTCTTTTGTTTAAGTTTTCAGAAAATCAATACGCTACTTTTGGGCTTCGATATAAATGAGCTTTTTGCATAATTGGGTTTCTTAGATCTTTTTCCTTTATTTAACATTTTTAACCCAAAGAAAGAGAGAACAAAAAGTCAAAAACGAATTATGTGAAAAAGATCATTACATCATTATTCCTCTTTAGGTACGACAGTTGATCATGCATATGTTTTTTTAATGAGGGTGAGAAATATTGAACTAATAAGTTCATTTAGTTATTAGCACATGCTAAATTATGATTTTTCATTTTGTGACAGGAAAAAACAATGCACCATATTCATTGACAAAGCTTCCTCCTGTCATTGTTGCCATTTTCACGGCCATTTTTCTATCGAGGATGTAACGGTAGTGTGAAGACAAAAACGTCCACGAGATAAAGAGAACAGAAGTCCCTATGTGCACGATTGTATGTACGTATAATGACTTACCTAAGAAGCTGGTAATAAGTTGATGGTTTGCCAATATCGACTACAAGTTGCTTCTAAAAATATTAGCTTTCGTTTAAAGTAGGCTCGATCATGTAGAACTTTATACACTTGCATGTATATCTTTTACTTTATTGATTGAAATAAAAGACCTCACCGAATATATGTCTTGTAAATATTTCTCTGCCGTTGTCATGAGGAAACTCTACCGATAGCTAGTTCATTTTTTTGTTGTTACCAGCCCTTCATGTTTCCGAATTCTATGTCTAGGCCGGGTTCCCCAAGGAGTTCGCAACTAATAAGATTTGAACTTAAGCCCTCTTATCGCTGGATCATTAGCTTTCATTATTCATTGATAAAGCAATAACTTTTTACAAGAAAAAGGTTTCATAAAGATCAAAATGATACATGATTAATTATGTAAACAAAGATCTTTGGTCAAATTGATCACCAATCACCAGATAGCCTTTGGTCAAATTGATCATCCTCAAGGAGAACAATGACAAAGAGAGATATTACATGTCCAAACAAACATCTTTATACTACTATTTTGGAATCTCATGTCTTTCATAGATTTTGTGTATCTTTTTTGTATTCTTAATAAAAACTCGTGTTCATATCAATTGATAGAATAATACTGCAATGGATAGATTATAGGACTTTTGCATCATGGTTTTTTGGAGTTTTGAATGAAACTAAAAGATTGTTGTCTTTTTACAAGAATTTATGAGGCCTTGGGGATTGGTTTTTGAAAAGTAATTAGATAATCAGTTTCCAATAAGCTATGCTCAACTTGAAGTTAACTGATTACTATTTATAAGTTGTCAATAAGTGAGGAGAGAATTACTTTCGTGTTTATTTTGAACGGTGCTTAAAAAGAACCTAATATAGTGAGAAGCTAGAGCCATATTACAAGCGTCGGCAACATATACAAGGATGAAAAACGACTTGTGGCAGTAGGCATACTTGGCCAATTACCACCCATAAATTGCCCTTAACAACCCGACACTATTGTCTGCAACTTAAGATATGAAACGCAATCCCAAACATCCCTAAGTGTTTACTAACCAATATACAAGCTACAACAAACGACATGTCGTGACAATGTTTGGGACATTGTTAAATTTTCAAAGAAAGATATCATAACATAGACTCATAATGCATGATAGATATTACATAAACGACGACTGGGGAGGGACCCGGCAAACAAGGCAATAACCAAAGAGACAAATGATGACGGATACAAATGATGACGGATGGCCTATAAAGCCATAAAGAATCAACTGATATGGATGAAAGTGATACATGGGATCTTTCTTGGAACATCTATACGTATGTATGTTTGTAAAGCCAAAGACACTGTAAATGAAACACAAGATTTGGTATTGATATCTTTCAGCATCATGATAAACATTTACATGTATATTGGTACCTTGAAGCTGATCAAATCTCTAAATATTTGAAACTTAAAGCTGAATAATATTTTTTTTACTGTTTACCTGTTTATATTTTTCTTATATACGACTACATGAATGATTTTCAACTAAAAATAAATCCATTTTTAACTTTGATCAAGATTTCGTCCCCCAAGATAAATGTTCAAGTTCCGCCACTGGCCATGTGACTTAATAAAAAATTCTCCTGTAAAGTGATACAAAGCAGAATAAAGACCAATTAGAAACATGATTAAAAAAATCCAGATCTCACAAATTGTCTCCTTCATGATAATATTACTTTTTGTCTGTCATTATCAGTCGGCATTCCCTTATTAAGCACTAAAATTAAACAAAAAAAAGGTCAAAAACTAAGAGGGGAATATATTTGAATACAAAAAGACATGCCATAGCTTGTAAAACAAATAAAGCAATACCAGCAGTTATTATGATTTAAAACAAATATATGTTAATTTTGACAATACGTACATAGGAGCACGAAGGAATAGCATATGCACGTAAGCAATGCAATGTGATTCCAATCCAATTATAACCTGCAAGCTAGCAAAGCAAAACACAATCACGATTAGTCATATCGATGCAAAACTAGAGAATCATTTGGTAATAGAACATATAATAAGTATTCCCTAATATTGTTAAGAAAAAGATTATAACATTACATGTGATCTAAATAACAAATACATGCAAAAACTAGTCATTAGTTGGTTTTTCTTCCCGGTCTGTCTTAGTTTAGTTGTGGCTTTTGTTTACTTTTAGGTCATGGTGTTTACATAACCTTCAGTTAGTTGTACTTTGAGTTCCATAAGATATACTATCTCCATATCAATCATTTTCATATTGATAGAATTTGTTGCATAAAAAAGCTAAGTTTTATAAGGAACCGAACTAGATAGTATCATATGTATGATTGGCCTTTGGCTCATGGAGTAAAATACCATTTTTGGATAGTTTTGTGACCAAAAGGTTATGCATTAATTCCTAAATTCTGGAAATGGTCTTTTTGCAAAAATACAAGATAAGATTTCTTATTGTTTCTTTATTTACTTGAAAGAGATGGAAAGGGTACCAGACAAAATGAAAACTATTAAGAATATTAGTATGATTTAAACATGCCTTGTTTTTTATACTGGAGGTGATTTGTTAGGACTTAGGAGCCCACCTGGTTTGTGAGACAAAACTCCAAAAGGACTCTAATCATGTCTATTATATCAAACAAGATTTATCCAACTTTTTATGGCAATAAAATATGATGATCCATATAAGGACAAGAATACCCTTCCCCATATCTTCAAACTTATTCTTATTGTAACCAGTGAGGGATGGCCACATGATTAAAAATTTTGTGATTATCATGTCATCACTAAAATATGAGAGGTCTCAAGTTCAAATCCTGCTTGGTGCGAACAACCTTAAAGTAAGAGGTCACAACAACGTACTGGAAAGGAGGGCTTCACCTATCTTGAGTACTCTGTGTGGCACTAGGCCAATCCCCGTGGATTAGTCGGCCAAAAAGGTCACGAACCATAGTTACAGAGAAAAAGGGAAAAAACAAACTTTTTCTTATTGTATCTGCACACTCTTCTTCTTTACATGACAATAACATGCATGCAGGATTTCTATGTAATCTTTAAGTATCTTATGTCCGGCAAGACTCGTAAATCACCAGAAATGCGATAGATCCTTGGTCATCCCGTAATCTCTAACTAGAGAAGGGCATAACGTTCATTGCATCAAGAGTTCAAATTAACAAAGGCAATAAGATTCAAACAAGGGCATAACAGTCATGTCTTTATTGCCTATAGGTATATTGCATCCAAATTGGTAGCATGTTAACTTTTATGAATTCCAACAATCAATGATTCCCACTCAGAATTTTGACATTATAAGTAATGTGCTCAACTGCACACAAACAACTTTATGATCATTAGAAAAACCAACAATAAGAACACAGTGGAACCTAACAAATTCAATAGAGGGGATATCAGTTATGAGTAATGTAAAAAAGGGCTAATGATGTGTAATAGTAACTTACATTCACGAATTTATGCCAAGTATACATTTTGTTTACTGTAAGTCACTGAATTTGTTGAACTTTTTCACTCTAGTAACTGAATCTGTGTATGTGTAAGAAATTTTACTGGTAGAACTGATGTAGTACTAAAACGAGATAACAAGTATTGATACTGTTGATTCACACGAATACCAGGAACCCTTCCAACAATCGTTAATTCAATCGAATACCGATTATAAGGAAAATTCTTAGCAAACTGCCAAAAATAAACTTTTCGTATTTCTTGGAACTGATAAGCCAATGGTAATACACTTATTAAATAGATATATAAGACAAACGGGCCGAAAACTATCACATAAACAAAAGTCCAATAAACCGATAAAAAACATAAAAGTGCAAACAACCCTAAAATAGGGCGTTTTGGGGCCCGAAAGTTCCATAAACCAACGTTGTCGATTACCACGACATTCTCCACGTTCCAAGCTTTGAATCGACTGGTCATGGGCCTGAAAAGGAGTCTCGTAGCTCAAGTTATGTTGATTTTAATGAGGGTCCTTTCCTCACACGATCTTAGGCCTCTAGATACATAATGGCCCGTCCCTCAATACTTGAGCCCACATCAAGAACGCATGCACAAGTTAAATGAGGTAATTAACTAGCCAACTAGGATGTACAGAAAAACTCTGTACAAAACGATACATATGCAAAAGTATGTTAGCAACATGATGTACACTAAATCATTTAACTTGTGCATGCGTTGAACGGAACCAGAACTAAAAATGACCACGTGAATTATTGAAAACTAAACAAGACTATAAACACATTTTTGGGGACCATGATATACACTAAATCATTTAACTTGTGCATGCGTTAGAACTAAAAATGACCAGGTGCATTTACGGAAAACTAAACAAACTGTAAACACAATTTTGGGACCAGGTGTATTTACGAAAATTTGAGATTTTTTATAATAATTAACACTACGCCGAAAAAATCTATGAGTGTTCCTGGACCCTCCGGGACCCACCCTGGTTGTGTTACCAGTTCTACCTCTTATTGTCACATCTTTTATGCATGCAGGAATTTCTAAGCAAATTGTGTTTAGCTTTCATTTGGGATCTTCCATATTCATGGAATCCTTACTAATAAAAAAAAAACATCCATTTTTAGAAAGGCCAACTAAAACACCATCCTTTGGTCAGCTTTTCCAGTTACCTATTTATCTGATGTTTTTCATAGAATATCAACTTAGAAAACATTATAAACCTTTGGAAATATTTGATATCTAAATGACAGAAAAGAGGTTATACGTTAATAACTTATAATCTAAAAGAATCCCATGTGAAAAAACACCTTTTGAAAGTTTTTAACTGCAATAATAAATTAATTAACAGGAGAGCAGATTCTACCAATAAGTGCTTTGATGGTTCTTCTCGTCTTCATTGACTTTATCCACCACGAGTTATAACTTAACCTATTCAAAACTCGACGCAGATCCTTGAGTGGAGAGATGTGACATGCCATGTGCAATTCGAATGAACCACCGACCACGTATGTAGGATATAGTTTTAAAGTTCATGGCTGGATTTCACATGTCTTATGTCACATGTCAGATTTTAAATAACGGGTGAATGAGTCAAAAGTGTGGCGATTTATGGATCTATATTGGTTAGCAAAGACAAGTTCGTTTACCCTAAATAATCACCTTTCTCTTGTAACAACAAATTAAAAAACTAAACATTGACATGCTTACTGATGTATTTTTGTTGAAAGACAAGACAAGGGCACATGAATGAGAAAGAAATCGAAGCTATGTTACTAAATCGAGAGATTGCGGTTTAAAGGACTATCATCCACTAAAACGCTTTTTGAATTTTTGTAAATGACAACTTGATTATATGTCACCTTATAAATACTACTCCATCAGTCACACTAGGGGAGTTAACGAGTTGCGTCGAGTAGTAGTCTAGTCCAAAATATGAGCTTTCCTCAGCTCGTTTAACTAGTATTCATGTCAAGGAGGTTAAACTCGAGCTTGAGTGAAGTAACCTTCTCATAATTGTGTTTAAGCTCAAGCTTGATTCACGGTTGATAATTTAAATATCACTTACTATTCTAAAATTCGAGTTGTCGTTTGAGTAAGATCTCGATTAGCTCATTTATGTACATGTTTTTAGTATGAGGGTATTATGGTAAAATTCAATAAATTACTAGTGGAGCAAGGAGAATTATAATGGTGTATAAATTACTTCTTCCAGAACTGACTTGAATGCTGATGTAAGTATGCAATTGACACAATCACACACATTTGTACTAGAAAGTGATGGCAAAGCAGAATAAAGACCAAATCAACCATTTGACTGTAAACTCTAGATATTACTGATTTTCTACTTCATGATGATATGACCTTTTGGTCGTTATTATCAGTCGGCATTCCCTAATCAGGTTAAAAAACCAAAAATAAGTGGAGAATTTGGAAACAATAACATACGTGATGAATAAGGTTCTGTTGTTGCTAGTGTGACAGCAACAGAAAAGTCTTTCGTTGTTGCTTGTAAATGCAAGAAAGCTATTAGTTCTTAAAGCAATCTAAAAAATAATTTTAACTTGAAATACATGCCTTATCCATGATCGTATCATTTAGTTAGGTTAGGCATGTCGATGCAAAAAACTAGTTACTTGGTAATAGGCACATAAACAAGTACCCTAATATCATAAGGCAACCAAAAAGATTAGTAATGCATAACAGTTCGAATGAACCACCGACCACGTATGTAGGATATAGTTTTAAAGTTCATGGCTGGATTTCACATGTCTTATGTCACATGTCAGATTTTAAATAACGGGTGAATGAGTCAAAAGTGTGGCGATTTATGGATCTATATTGGTTAGCAAAGACAAGTTCGTTTACCCTAAATAATCACCTTTCTCTTGTAACAACAAATTAAAAAACTAAACATTGACACGCTTACTGATGTATTTTTGTTGAAAGACAAGACAAGGGTACATGAATGAGAAAGAAATCGAAGCTATGTTACTAAATCGAGAGATTGCGGTTTAAAGGACTATCATCCACTAAAACGCTTTTTGAATTTTCGTAAATGACAACTTGATTATATGTCACCTTATAAATACTACTCCATCAGTCACACTAGGGGGTTGGAAACACGAGGGCCTTTTAGGCTTACGAAGAGAGGAATACTTAGAGAAAGTTTACAATGTTATTGAATTGCTTAAGCTTTGCTTAGGTCATACAAATGGATACATCTATTACATATTTATACTAGTCCATGGAAGGTTCTAGACTCGGGATATTCCATGGACATTCTTACATAATCTAGATCATTCTAAACACATCATTATCCTTATCTAATTATCTAATTCTAGACTACTCCTACTAGATATTTCTATCACAACTAGCTAGATAGTTCTAGTAGATATCATCTCTTACAACATTCTAGAAGCTTCCATACCATTCTACGACTTTCTAGAAGCTTCCACACCATTCTTCGTTATTATAGAATCTTCATGATCACGGGCTTGGGCTTTTATACATAGTCCATTCTTTATTGGACTAAATCAAGTTTACGATCTAACACCCCCCTTTAAACTTGATTTCCCGACTCCAAGCATCATCCGTTGTCTTGAGAATGTGAACCAAGTTATAATCTCGACATTGCTTCAAGGAAACGTGAAGGACCAAATTCGTAGATTAGAAAGTTAATAACTACCAAAGTTAGTTAAATTAGTTAATGTAAAAGTCAACTCTAATTTCTGTAAACTAGAAGGGTCATGTCGATTGGATCATGGCTATTAGGAAGGAACACATCGTTTGGATTGTGACNTGGCAGAAAGATACCGAAACTATTTTGAGAAGAAAAGGACTTGGAATAAAGGAAACAACGACAACAACCTGAAGTTGATCGTGGCCAAAAACACTTAGGGTGGATTTGGAGGATAGCCGAGATATAACAAGGGTCTAAGGCACGTAGTAGAAACCAAGTCAAGGAAATAAAGGAAGGAACAACGTGATATTTGAGACGAGGAAGAGAAACGTACGTGGTTGATATTACTCGTAATATTAACACACAAGTGGGAACACTTCATTACTTGGATTTTATTTCATATATTAGATAGTATAGATATTTACTTCATACTATTAGGAAATCCCGAGAACTATTTATTGATCCCGCATTACTAGGATTCCCGGAAAACTATTTCTGTTTCCCGTAGTAGTAAGATATACCATATTGGTTAGAATTCCCATACGAATTAGAAAGTGAAGATTATAAACACATTTAAGATGCCCGGTGACGATACGGATACCAATAACACCAATATAGTGAAACCCGTAACACCTATTGCTCAATACCAATGCCCTAAACTTAAAACCACAAACTACACTGTTTGGGCAATACAAATTAAGGTTATATTAGAGACACATGGTTTATGAGAGACTATAGAACCTAAGGAAAACGCACAATTAGATGATAAGAAGGATAAGGCAACTATTGCCCTCCTATATCAGGCATTGACTGAAGATGTGATATTACAAGTAGCAAGTTGTAAAACTGCAAAAGAATTATGGGAATCATTAAGGAAAAGACACGTTGGAGAAAATAGAGTGCAACAGGCACGATTACAATCATTGATGATTAGTTTTAATGCCCTTCAAATGAAGGAGGATGAAACGGTGGATGCATTTACGAGCAAACTAAATGGTTATGTCACGAAGGCAAAAGAATTAGGAAAAACCTTGGATGAATCACTTTTAGTACGAAAACTATTAGACTCCACACCAGATAGATTCATTCATATAGTAGCATCCATAGAACAAACAAGTGATCTAAACGATATCATCTTAGATGAGATCACTGGAAAACTTAAGGCATTCGAGGAAAGGATTAAACTCCGAAAGGGAGGACAAGTAGAAAGCCAGGACAATTTATTATTCGCACAAGGCGAACACTCTAGAAATAAGAAACACTTTAACAAGTATAGGGGTAGATCAAACTACTCACGAGGAAACTGACAAAATAAAGGAAATAGAGATAACTCGAATGGAGAGAATTCAACCCACAATGATAAGCCCAATAAGTATAAAGGTG
Organism: Artemisia annua; assembly: GCA_014162995.1. Classification (NCBI taxonomy): domain Eukaryota; kingdom Viridiplantae; phylum Streptophyta; class Magnoliopsida; order Asterales; family Asteraceae; genus Artemisia; species Artemisia annua. The sequence continues at coordinate 31,010 of LBNU01037242.1, read as the reverse complement.
GGTGGAAGAAAAAGGTGAAATGTTTCAATTGCGGGAAACATGGACATTTTAAAAAGGAATGTAGAAGTCCATCAACAACTCAGGAACAATCAAACCTTATCTTAGAAAACGATGAACCATCACTGTTAATGACTACACATGAAGAAGTCATATTGAATGAAGGACAAATACAACCCGAAAAGTATGCTACAACAGATGCTAGCATATGGTACTTAGATAATGGTGCAAGCAACCATATGACCGGAACTAAGAGTCATTTTAAGGACATTGACGAAAGCATCACTGGACGCGTTCGTTTTGGAGATGGATCGTATGTAGAGATAAAGGGTAGAGGTTCTATATTACTAGGATGTAGGAACAAAGAACAAAAGATAGTTTCAGAAGTTTACTACATTCCAAACCTCAAGAGCAACATACTTAGTCTAGGACAACTTACTGAGATAGGTTGTAAAATCATCATGGATAGAAACAAGCTGACTTTGTATGATAAGAATAAGAAGTTGTTGATGAAGGTAGAAAGATCTAAGAATCGACTTTACAGTATTAGACTACAGATAGAATCACCTATATGTCTCTTAGCAAATGTGGATAACCAAGCATGGTTATGGCACGCTAGATTAGGTCATCTGAACTTTGACGACATCAACAAGATGACAAGAAAAGACCTAGTAGAAGGAATACCAAGAATAAATCATGCAGGACAAATTTGTGATGCATGTTTATTAGGAAAACACAGCAGAACACCATTCCCGAATCAAGCTAAATTCAGATCCAAAAACCCATTGGACTTAGTTTATGGAGATCTTTGTGGTCCCATAAGTCCAGCAACACATTCTGGAAAGAAACTTATCTTCTTACTAGTAGATGATTGTACACGTTATATGTGGGCCTATTTTCTAACATCTAAGGATCATGCCTTCAACACATTTAAGGAATTTAGACAAAAGGTTGAAATGGAGTTAAGATTGCTAAGAACAGATAGAGGTGGTGAATTTACATCAAACGAATTCACTAAGTACTGTAAAGACAATGGAATAGCAAGACAGTTAATAGCACCATACTCACCGCAACAAAATGGAGTAGTTGAAAGAAAGAATAGGACGGTGTTATCAACTACTAGGAGTATGATGAAAGCAATGAAGTTACCCTTAACTTTTTGGGCAGAAGCAGTCAAGCATGCCATTTATATACTGAATAGGGTACCTACACGAGCACTGGAAGATAAAACACCGTATGAAGCACTCTACAACAGAAAACCAAATCTGGAAAACCTAAGGATATTCGGATGCACAGCTTATGCTAAAATAACAATTCCTCACTTGAAGAAGTTGGATGACAGAAGCATACCGATGGTTTATTTAGGAGTAGAGGAAGGATCTAAAGCATATAGGCTATATGATCCAGTAGGAAAGAAGAAACATGTTAGTAGGGACGTAAAGTTTATGGAAACAAAACCGTGGGATTGGGATAAGAGTGAAGAGGATACAAGCACACAAGACTCATTTTGGGCTAGTTTTATGATGGAGTTGACAATGAAATTCCTACACAAGCCAACTTAGAAAACAATGAGAACCCGTATCCAATACCGGATCCATTACCAGATTCGACATCAGAACCAGATTCACCAGTCACACCACCAACATACAATTACGAACCTAACTTGGAAGACGAAATAGAAGGTACTACTATTAGCTCATNTTGACAATGAAATTCCTACACAAGCCAACTTAGAAAACAATGAGAACCCGTATCCAATACCGGATCCATTACCAGATTCGACATCAGAACCAGATTCACCAGTCACACCACCAACATACAATTACGAACCTAACTTGGAAGACGAAATAGAAGGTACTACTATTAGCTCATCAGGGAGCTCACGACATAGATATGATCATAGTCCAGTACGAGGTTTAAAAGATCTAGCAGAAATTTATGCAACTGCACAACAAGTAGAAGCACCTAGCTTATTCTTCACAGAAGAAGAACCTCGTAACTACAAGGAAGCATCAAAAGATGAGAAATGGATTGAGGCCATGGAGATTGAATTGGATTCAATCAACAAGAACAACACATGGGCTCTTACCACATTGCCTGAAAATCAGAAGGCAATCGGACTCAAATGGGTTTACAAAACCAAGAGAGATGCACAAGGAAAGATCATCAAGTATAAAGCAAGATTAGTAGCAAAAGGTTATGTACAAGAACAAGGAATAGACTTTGATGAGGTATTTACACCAGTTGCTAGGATAGAGACAGTTCGATTAATATTAGCACTAGCAGCATATCATGGATGGCAAGTTGTGACAAACGGTAATTTTCCATCTAATATTTTAATAATAAATGCCAATTTATTATTTCTGAACTATTGAACTAAGCATACATGAGCTTACATAACTGTTTTGTGAACCGCACACGGTAGCTTACAGTAATACTCTACATCACTGAACTTTATCGGAAAATATAAATTTCCCACTTTCTAACCATTACTGATTATTACAAACTATACCGAGAAATATCTCGCACGTACTAGAGCACAACACCGCACGCGTACCGGCACCGCTTAAATTACAGTTTAATTTTCATAAATAATTCCCGGAGTCAATAACTTTATTTTTATACCGTTCTTAGGAAAACATTTCCAAAAATGTTATTTTCACATGTATACGAAGCCGGAGAGCCATCACTAAACCGGAACTTAACGGGACACGGGGTACACAAAATACACTTCATTTAAATAAAACAACAAAAGGGTAACTTTTTTTTTTCATCCTACCCCTGATACCCCTCCACCACATACACACTGTTATATGTATTTTTTTTATCCATTCCATTGTTTTCTTCTCCAACATCTCGTGACCCTCTAGTCACCATCATTAAGATCAAAAGGCTATGCGCCTTTCTCTTTTTCCCAGTCTACTGCCACCTATCTTACCTTTCCCTAGGAGTCAACGACGCTATAGCTTCATAAGAATCAAAGAAAGATGTCAACCTTAGCTTATTTTGATTAATCCTCAACTTCCATGACCAAAAGGGATGTTGAAGACTTTCCATAATGTTTTTCTTTTTATGGTACTCGATGTCCAGCAAGATCCACTGATGAGTGTGTAAATACTCATCATTTTTATCATATTTTAACTGCCAAAACACGTGAAAACACTCGGAAATACATCCAAATACTGAAAATATCCCAAAGATCGTGTTTTATATGTTTTAGATGCAAAATGATTAAAAACAAATGAAAATCATACAAAGTTTGCATAATTGGCAGTTTCAGTCCCCCAACTTTCAAAACTTGACAAAATTAGTCCATGAGCATTTATTTTAAAAGAAAAGTCAAACCAAATTCTTAAAAGTCAAAATTTATCAAAAATGATCTTTGGGTGAAAAGCTTTCAAAAATTTACAAGTTTAGTCCCTGAAGTTTCACATTTGGCAAGATTGGTCCCTGAACTTTCAGAAAATGACAGAAATGGTCCTTGGTGGAAGGAAAGCAACAAAAGTCCTCCAACATCCTAAAATGACGAATTTATCCTTGGATTGCAATTTCTCAAGAAATTACAAGAAAGGTCCCTCAAGTTTGCAAGGTTGTCAGAAAATGGCCCCCCGGGAACTTTAATTTCAAGAAAAGTGACAAGTGCGACCTTGGGAATTCGAGACTTGGCAAAATTGTTCTTTTGGTGAAGTTGAAAGATGCAGTGAACAACAAGTCCCTTGGAAATTCAATTTTACAACACTAGTCCTTGGCCCAATTACCACTACTAAACCGTAAGCACTATTAATACACTAAACACACCTAACCCAAAACCATAAAACCCTTGCCCAACACACCCATTTCCAGCCCATAAATAAAACCCAACCCCACGTTTTTTATAACTCCCACACAGTAATAAGGTCCACCCTTGTCTTCTCCTTCCCCCCCAAACACCCACTGGGGTAAACAACCATCACACCCAACATCACCTTGCTATACTTCCTCCTCACTCAAAAGCACCCCCAGCCCACTACCAATCCACTATCCTTCCCTCTCCTCACAAACCTACTAACACCCTGCTTATGTCACCAATCTCAACATCTTTTCATGGCGCCAAAATTTGAATTAAGGGTCCGCTGGATCTGAATTCCACTTCAATTGGACGAATGCGGATCATCTCATAAGATAGCACAAGGATCCAACTTTTCACTGCTTTAACCTCACAGAAGAAGCACAAAGAGGGGAGGAAACCCTAGATAGCACTTTTAGATATAATAGATCTTTGTTAACCTTTGAGGCATGTTATGTTTTTAGGTTATGTTATGTTTTTAAGTTTATGTAGTTTTCTTAATTTCAGTTAACTAGTTTTCAGTTGTAATCTGTTTTCAAGGCTAATATAAGTTTCTAGTTTTAAAATTCAAAGCTTTGTTTCCTTTCAGTCTCATAAATATTTTAAGTATCTTGCAAGCTTTTATTCATGCTCATTTAGTGTTTCAATCATTTTTACAAACCTGTATATGAGCTCTAAAATCAGTCACATAAAGGAAAATACACAGAAAAAAAAAGAAAAGAAAAGAAAGAGAAGTATAGAAGCAGATTCAGAACCAAGATTATGCAGAACTGGTGGAAGCCATGGGTTAGAGCTTCGCGGGAAGCATTAGGATATTTAGAAAGTGATTTAGAGAGTTAAACTTTTGCCTCTCTTTGTAAGTCCCATTTTTACATTTTGATTGATTTATTGCATAGTTACTGTAGCACTGCTTCTTGTAGCTTATCTTCTGCTTTTCTTAGTTTATTTACGTTAGATATTGCTTATTACAACTGCTTTAGCTTAGATATTTTAGTTTGGTTATGGTTTAAAAAGAGATGTGTAGTTAACTGTTGTAGCATAGTTCAATTTGCTTATTTGGTTTCTGCTTATTTAAAGTGCTTATTATTTGGTTCCTCAGTGCTTAATTTACCATTGTGCATCTCATTTGATACTTATCTCCTGGCCTCTTAAACTAAAACATCTCTTTGCTTTGTAAAAATCCAAGACAGTGAACTCAAGGGGTGTTTGGTTTGAACTTATTTGGTGAACTAGTAGTATTATTTGAGTTGAAATTGGTTCAGGAAGCTTACATAGGGTCTAATCAACTTAAATCAACAAAATCCTTGGTCAATTTCTAAGCCATAGTCAAATTGCACTTAGAAACTTCCCAACAGATTATCTGTTGAAATTTTTGAAGATCAAAAGCTTGAATTCAGTGTAAAACTCATTAGTATTGTTGGAATTAGTTTCAATTAGGGGTGTTAGAACATCATTGGTAACCTAGGATCATTGCAATTCCACAAAAGTCAACCTATGCAAAAATTTCAAAAAGTCAACTTTCTTTGCTGTCAAAAAAATGGGACAGGCTTCTAGGGAATTTGTAGGGTGCAATCTAGGTTAGAGATCAGTAGAAATTGTTGTTTTGCAACCCTTGGTGGGTTGCCTTTCAAGATCAAAAAGAATATGTGGATTTAGAATCCAATTTCCCATGGAAATGTGAGCTTGAACATGCCACTTTGAACTAACTGCTGCCCTGCTCCCAGCTTTGTTCTTATTTGATCCGNGGAGTCGTTTTGCTTTAAAATGGATTGAACCAAACAAGTCACCAAATTAAGCCAATAAGCTCTTAATAAGCCTGTGAGCTTACAAACAACAAACCAACAACAGCAAGAAATGTAACAACAACAACATGAACAAAGCTGGATCAAACAGAAAGATTAAACAATCGACAAAAGAACAAAGCTCAACTGAACTCACGCATCAAGCAAAAATAAAGCAAAAGAAAAGCGCATCATATAAGCAATTAAATAAGCAAAACAGTGGAGAACTAAACAAAACCCCTGAAAAGACTACAAGGGAGCTTTTCTACCAAGCAACAGAAATCAAAGACGGATTTGGTCAAAAATGAGCAAGTTTATGCTCAAAAAGAAAATACGGATCAAAATAAAAAAGCTGGGAGCAGGGCACGCGTGTAGTCAAAGTGGCATGTTCAAAGCTCACATTTCCATGGGAAATGGATTCTTAATCCACATATTCTTTTGATCCTTGAAAGCAAACCCCCCCCAAGGGGTTGCAAAACAACATTTCTACTGATCTTAACCTAGATTGCCACCTAAAATCCTAGAAGCCTGTCCCCAGTTTTTTTGAACAGGCAAAGAAAGTTGATTTTTGAAATTTTGGCATAAGGTGACTTTTGGGAATTGCAAATGATCCTAGGTCAACAAATGATGGTTTAACACCCCCCAACTGTGGGCATTTTGAGCTTGCAATAGTTTGATTTAAGCTTTTTGACAATTTTGTCTTCACAAAAGTTGATTAATATTGTTGTTAAAGTGTGGCGGAAAAAGAAAAAATAAAAAAAAAAATGTTTACAAAAAAATGCAAAAGGCCAGGGTCGAACCCCTGACCTCTTGCACTCCAAGCCTCACAACACACACACGTTCACCAACTGCCCTAGGGACTTCTCATTGTTAAATGTTCCCTTTTCTATTTTTATAGTAGTAGTACCTTTTAAGCTTAATTTAGCTTTTTAGCTTATTGCAGCTTATTGAAGCTGTTTCTTTTAAACTTTTTATTTTTCTTAAATTTGTTTTAGTTTAAGTTAATTTCCAGAAAAATTTCACATTTATTTAACTAGTTTTAATATTTATTTTGATTTAATTTAGTTTAAAAAGTAATTAATTAATAATAATTAGGATTTTTATTAAATAATTAATTTTCTTTTTTCCAAAATTTTCTTTTGTCTTTTAGTGCGTAAGAAAATTATTTGTAGGCTCGTAGGACCTTTCGTGTTTAAATTTCACGTTTTATCTTGCGCGTGATGTTTGTTTTTAAATAAACGTTACGTGTTTGTTTTAAATTGTGATTTAGGATTCCCGATACCTAACTTTGCTTCCCGTAGTGTTTTAGGATTCCCCTAGTTTGCCATATTGCCTTTTGTTTCCCTTAGGTTGTTATTTCCATTCTCGTTTGTTAATATTTCCAATTTCGTTAATTTAGCGTACCATAATTCCAAAAAATCTTTCACAACCAAACATACAAAGATTTTAATCTCGATCTTTCTGCGAAACTTTCCATTCACACCTCGTTGGGGTACGACTCGGGAAATCACTTCCCGGTGTCACAAATATCACATTGCACGAGTTTACGAGGTAATCTTTTTCCTAAAAGGTTTACTTGTATTTCTCCACGTCTCGTTGTCACTCACGATAACTTTGACTCCACTTTGTTGATATTTTTGTGTACTTGTTGTTTTGCACACTAAAACACAACGAATCAAATGGCGCCGCTGCCGGGGAGGCTGTGTGCGAAAGTCTCGTAAAAGGTTTTAACGATTAGTCTTGTAGAACCTTCGCAAGAAGTTATCGCTTTCAAAAACTTATAAAAAACCAAAAATATTTTTCTTTTGTTTCTAGTATATTTATTATATCTATAAAAGATTAAAAACACAAAAAGATTTTCCCGTTTTCTTTGTTTAATAATTACAACAATAAAATCTACCGCCGAAAATCAAGGCAGAACACTTCCCAACTGGGGGTGTGAACATTAATAAGTTCCCAAACCTAAGATCAAAACTTGCCTTTGTATCACTTGCGTTTTGGAAAACTTTTAAACGATAAGCAAACTTTAAGAGGAGTCGAAACGGTATAGGGCGATCCAACGAACTTCGCCCTAGCGAGAGATCCATTCTTCTCTCCCGCTCCTTTGTGCGTTTGTCCTTAAAGGTTAACCTTACGTTTTTGATTATTGGTTTAAGTTCCCCTGTCTTTCAAGTTGGTCTTGTTTTGAATTGTGTTTTTTGTGGTGCATGCGCACTCGTTCGTCTACGTCATCAAGTCCTTTGCAATCGCTAAACAACATTCCAAGAAGGCGTAATCGTCGACGTGCCCGTCCAATAGTCGAACCCGAGATTCGCACTATTCCTCCCATCATGGCGGCCGAGCCCACTATGAATGAGCTTCTCCAAGCACCCATCGAGGGTTATGGAGATGCTATCGTTGTTCCAGCCATCGTGGCTGACAACTTTGAACTCAAGACCGGGTTGATAAACCTAGTCACATCCCGGCAATTCTATGGTTTTGAAAGGGACGACCCTCAAGATCACATTCGATGGTTCAACAAAATCACTTCCACCATCAAATGCAAAAACGTCCCTGAAGAGGCAATCAAACTTCTTCTCTTCCCGTTTTCTCTCGATGGGACCGCCAAAAATTGGCTTGACAAACAACCCCCTCGATCGATCGAAACATGGGAAGATTTAGTCAAGAAGTTTGTGAACGAGTTTTTCCCTCCTTCCAAAACCACCGCCCTCAAGAATGAGATCATGAAATTCACGCAAAAATTCGATGAATCATTCAATGAGGCGTGGGATCGATTCAAGGACATGCTTCGTAAATGTCCTCATCATGGGTTTTCCGAGTTAATGCAACTCGATACCTTCTATAACGGAGTGAGCCAAATCGATCAAGACTCTCTAAATGCCTCCGCGGGAGGTAATTTCTTGAATCGAACCACTAGGGATGCTTTGGCTATCATTGAAAATAAGTCTAAGGTACGCATTCCGCGAAGCAAACCGATTGTTTCCCATGCAAATGCTAGTCCTTCTACTTCATTACCCGTGGCTCAATCTAGCACCGATGCTAGGCTTGACAAGCTCACGGAAGCCATCCATGCCTTAGTACTCACCCAAAACAAGAAAGTTTCTCCACAAGCTTCTCAACCTGCCGAGGTTAAGAAAATTGAAGTTTGTGTGACTTGTGGCGGTCCACACGCCTATTATAATTGTACCGCCACCGAAGGCAATCCCTTCGAGGTTAATGCAATAGCCGGTAGTTCTAATCAAGGAGGTAACCAATACCGTCCTCAAATGGAGCAAAATTACCGTGCTAGCAACCAAAGTGGACCACCCGGTTTCCCTCAAAATTTCAATCAAAACCGTAACCAAAACCAAAATCGAATGAACCAAGGTTTTCAAAACCAAGGGAATTTCAATCAAGGGTTTCAAAATCAAGGAAACTTGAATAGAAACCAAGGTTATGGTAATCAAGGGAACAATTTTCATGGTAATGGAAATCATAACCAAGGAAATTTCCAAAATCAAGCTTTCAATCAAAACAACCGAGCTCAAAATTCTCCTAATCAAAATCAAGCCGTTGTTCAAACTCAATCATCAACCGATGAATTGTTGAAACAATTTATGAAAGCTCAAGAAGAAACAAACAGGTTGTTGGTTAGTCAGATTTCTGAACTAAAGAAGTCTTTAAATGATCGACCTTCGGGATCGGGTACGCTTCCAAGCAACACGATCGCCAACCCGAAGGGCGATGTAAAGGCGATCACAACCCGTAGTGGTGTTTCTTATGATGGACCCTCAACTTCTACTACTCCTCCTAAGGAAGTGGAACGAGAACCCGAGGTGACAAAGAACAAGGTGCAATCTCCAAGCCCACGAAGTACCGCACAAGTTCAACCTCCGGAAGTCCAAACTTCAACTGACGAATTCATTTTTCCTAAGAGCATTCCTAAGCCTTCGATCCCATATCCTTCGAGGCTTAATGATCAAAAACTCCGCGACAAAACTAATCTCCAAATGAAGAAGTTCCTTGAAATTTTTCAAAAACTACACTTCGACATTAGTTTTGCGGATGCTCTTCTTTACATGCCCAAGTTTGCTTCTACTTTCAAGAGTCTTCTTAGCAACAAAGAGAAAATGATGGAGCTCACCAACACTCGTTTGAATGAAAATTGTTCGGCGGTACTCCTAAAGAAACTTCCTGAAAAATTAGGAGACCCCGGAAAATTTCTCATCCCTTGTGATTTCCAAAAGCTTGAAGAGTGCTTCGCCTTGGCCGATCTTGGCGCTAGCATAAATCTTATGCCTTTCTCTATTTGGCAAAAGCTTTCACTTCCCGAACTTACTCCAACACACATGACTCTAGAATTGGCAACCCGAACAATTACTAAGCCCGAGGGTATTGCTGAAGATGTCTTTGTGAAGGTTGGAAAGTTCTATTTTCCTGCCGACTTCGTAGTCGTTAATTTTGATGCCGACCCTCGTGTTCCCCTCATTTTGGGAAGACCATTCTTGAAAACGGCTCGTGCATTAATTGACGTCTTCGAAGGTGAAATGACTTTAAGGGTCGGAGATGAAAAATTGGTCATAAACATTGAAAATACTTCAAAAGATCTCCTTGACCTTGAACGAGAAGAAATTAACCGAGTTGATGCCATTGACATTGCTTCTGAGGAGTACTCTCAAGAAGTGCTTGGTTTTTCTCCGAGTGGCGATCCCACTCCTTCTCCAATCATAGCCGACTCGTCTCCTTCCCTCACTCCATTTGAGGGAAGTGACTTCTTTTTAAACGATGTCGAGGCTTTCCTTGCTCTAGATAGCTCAATGTCACAAGAAGTTGATGATGACTATCTTGACTCCGAGGGGGATATACTTTTGCTTGAACAATTGTTAAATGAAGATCCGTTTTCCCCTCTTCCTCCAAAAGAACTTCATAATGAGGAGATCAAATCCATTGAAAAATCTATTGATCCTCCCGAGGTCGAACTTAAGGACTTACCACCTCATCTCGAGTATGCATTTTTGGAGGGTGACGATAAGTTTCCCGTCATTATTGCTAAAGACTTGAGTGAGGAAAACAAAACCGCTCTCATAAAGGTTTTAAAGTCACACAAGCGAGCCATCGCTTGGAAACTTTCCGACATCAAGGGTATTAGCCCGGAATTTTGTATGCACAAGATTTTGATGGAGGATGACTATAAACCGGCGGTTCAACAACAAAGAAGGGTGAATCCGAAAATTCATGAGGTCATCAAACAAGAAGTCATAAAACTTCTTGATGCCGGCTTGATTTACCCTATCTCGGATAGTCCTTGGGTGAGCCCCGTCCATTGTGTGCCCAAGAAGGGTGGTATTACGGTTGTTAAGAATGATGATAATGAGTTAATTCCGACTCGATTGGTGACGGGATGGCGTGTTTGCATTGACTACCGAAAGTTAAATGACGCCACCCGCAAAGACCATTTTCCTCTACCTTTCATGGACCAAATGCTCGAAAGACTTGCGGGAAACGAATACTATTGTTTCCTTGACGGTTTCTCGGGTTATTTCCAAATTCCCATCGATCCTCAAGATCAAGAGAAAACAACTTTCACGTGCCCATATGGAACATTTGCTTATCGTCGCATGCCTTTTGGCTTGTGCAATGCTCCGGGCACGTTTCAAAGATGCATGATGGCCATTTTTCACGACATGATCGAGAAAACGATGGAGGTCTTCATGGATGATTTCTCGGTCGTTGGGAATTCGTTTGAATCTTGTCTTACCAATTTAGATAAAATGCTTCAAAGATGTGAAGATACGAATCTTAGTCTAAATTGGGAGAAAAGCCATTTTATGGTCAAAGAAGGCATTGTCCTTGGCCATGCTGATATTTTCCAGAACTCCAATGTTTCTCTGGGCGGAAGCCATTGTAACTGCTTGCTACACTCAAAACCGATCATTGATACATCCTCTCCACAACAAAACTCCTTATGAGCTAGTGCACCAAAGAAAGCCAGACCTCTCTTTCCTACGTGTGTTCGGTGCACTATGTTACCCAACCAATGATAGTGAACACTTGGGTAAACTTAAGGCTAAGTCCGATATTGGAGTCTTTGTTGGTTATGCACCAGATCGCAAGGGATACCGAATCTACAACAAGAGAACTCGAAAAATCATGGAAACCATTCACGTTACATTTGATGAGCTGACTGAGCAACAGGTTCCAGAACACACCAGCTCTGGACCCGCACCTAACCTTTGTCTCCTGGACCAATCAGTTCAGGACTTGTACAGAATCCCACTCCTGCATCACCTTATGTACCACCCACAAGTGAAGAATTGAAGAGTTTGTTTGATCCGATGTTTGATGAATATTTTAANCAGGTTCCAGAACACACCAGCTCTGGACCCGCACCTAACCTTTGTCTCCTGGACCAATCAGTTCAGGACTTGTACAGAATCCCACTCCTGCATCACCTTATGTACCACCCACAAGTGAAGAATTGAAGAGTTTGTTTGATCCGATGTTTGATGAATATTTTAAGCCTCCAACTATTAACCCAAGTAATGATGATCCACCTTTGCCTCCAGTTGTCAAAGCTCCAATTCCACACAACTCAAATGGCCCATCTATATCTCTACCACTCAGTCAAGTTGCTCCAAATTCTAGTACTTCACAAACCTCATCTAATCTTCAATCATCTTCCGACATCAAGGAGTTGCATTCGATAATTCCATAGAAGAGAATCCGTTTGCTTCTGCTGATGATGCTCCATTCACGAACATATTTGCCCCTACCGCATCATCTGGGGAGCATCAGATGGCATCATCAGTTTCCTACCCTCAACATGATGAGCATCTCAGGAAATGGACAAATGATCATCCGATTGATAACATCATTGGAAACCCTTCTAGACCAGTATCCACACGTAAAAAACTTGCCACCGATGCCTTATGGTGCTTCTTTAATTCTGTTCTTTCGAAAGTCGAACCTAAGGATTTCAAAGATGCACTGTCTAAAGACTCATGGTTTACTGCAATGCAAGAAGAAATTCATGAGTTTGATTGACTCAAAGTATGGGAATTAGTGCCTCCTCCAGATTGTGCTATGATTATTGCTCTCAAGTGGATATTCAAAGTGAAGCTTGATGAGCATGGTGATGTTCTGAAAAACAAGGCTCGGCTTGTAGCCAAAGGATACCGTCAAGAAGAAGGTATAGACTTTGAAGAATCCTTCGCACTAGTTGCTAGAATTGAAGCCATAAGAATCTTTCTTGCTAATGCTGCCAGTCAGAATATGGTTGTATATCAAATGGATGTGAAGACGACATTCTTAAATGGAAAGTTGAAAAAGGTGGTCTATGTCAGTCAGCCTGAAGGATTCGTGGACCCTGAGCATCCTAATCACGTCTATCGCTTGAAGAAGGCTTTCTATGGCCTAAAGCAGGCTCCTAGAGCGTGGTATGACACGTTATCCAAGTTTCTTCTTGCTAACAAGTTCACCAAGGGTGTCGTTGACCCTACACTTTTCACCAGAAAATCGGGCAAACACCTTCTTCATGTTCAAATCTATGTAGATGACATCATCTTTGCCTCTTCAGACCCTATGGAATGTGATCGTTTCTCAAAAGAGATGAACTCTGAGTTCCAAATGTCCATGATGGGACAAGTGTCATTCTTTTTGGGGTTACAAATCTCACAAAATCCCAATGGCATTTTCATTAATCAATCCAAGTATGCTAATGAGATTTTGAAGAAGTTTGGATTTGAATCATGTGACTCTGTTGATACTCCTATGGTTGAAAGATCTAAATTGGATGAGGACATTGGTGGGAATCCAGTCGACCAAACCAAGTATCACAGCATGATTGGATCCCTAATGTACCTCACGCTAGTAGGCCAGATCTTCTGTTTGCTATATGCATGTGTGCTCTTTATCAATCCAAGCCAACCAAGAGGCACTTGGAAGCTGTCAAGAGGGTGTTCAGGTATCTTCAGGGGACCATTCACATGGGTATCTCGTACCCTAAGGACACGGCTATGGCTCTCACGGCCTACTCTGATGCTGACCATGCCGGGTGTCAAGATACCCGTTGGAGTACATCAGGAGGTGCTCAAATTCTTGGAGAAAAACTTGTTAGCTGGTCATCTAAAAGGCAAATGAGTACATCAATATCTTCCACAGAAGTTGAATACATTGCCATATCGTCATGCTGCTCAAATCTTTGGATGAGATCTCAATTATCGGATTATGGCTTTACTTACAACAAAATTCCGATGTATTGCGACAACAAAAGTGCAATTGCTCTCTGCTGCAACAATGTCCAGCACTCCAGGTCAAAGCACATTGATGTTCGACATCACTTCATCAGAGAACAAGCTGAGAAAGGGGTTGTGGAACTATACTTCGTGAGGACAGAGTTTCAGCTGGCTGATATCTTTACTAAGGCACTTCCAAGAGAACGATTTCAATTTATTCTTCCTCGTCTTGGAATGAAAAGCCTTCCACCAGAGACACTCAAAAGACTTCAGGAAGAGAACGAGGAGTAATGGATTCCCTTCACATATCCTTGTATATATTTTATAAAACCAAAAAGAAAATAGAAAAATATAAAACTTACAAAACCCAAAAAAATTTGAAAAACACAAAAATACAAAAATAGTTCTTCATTAGGCATGTATTCTGTTTATCGATAACATTTATGGCCCTAGAAATGTCATTCAATAATGGCATGGGACTTTAAATGAAGCTCGAATAGAAGTTAACAAAGAATAATTAAAACATGTCATAATGGCTTGCTATTACTTCAGATAGCAACCCGTTCTTATTTGTGGGGAAAGCTCGTCGCTAAAAAGACGGCTGTTCCTCTCACTGGGTGAAGTTCACCCGGGCACGGATTACTTCATATCCGTGTCTCTTTGAAATAATGTATGTTTCAGTGCATTATTTCTTATATAAGAAGAGAAGTCTTCTTTACATCACAAAGTCTCTCTCATCTATGATTCTTCAAGAGAGACTTTGCGGTTCGCAAGGTGGAAATTTATAACAACCCACAAAATCCCACCAACATTATTTCTACTACAATACCTATAGTACGTATTTCCACAGGTAAATTTTTGCTTTTACATGCATATCATTACATAAGTGACTCTCTAGACTTGCTCACGTATCCACACAAGCCAAATATCTCTACCCACACATCCTATAAACCCCTGGTATGTCAAGCATAGGATCAAAACAACACCATAATAAGTAATTCATCAATCTAAAACACTAAACTCATCACAAAACCCTAATCCAACTCTAATCAAGCCCTAATCAGGCCTATGTGTTTACAAAACCCTAATTGCTTATCTGAACTAGTTTGAAAGTGTTCAAGGCTTATGTATAAGTTACCTTAGTATCATTAGGATACCTTAGCATCATTAGACCCTAGTATAACCTCATAGAGTCTAGGTACAAGTCCCTTAAGCACAAAACCATAACTATGTTATGACTTCCCGGAAACTAGGTTAAACCTTCCCAAATCTTTCCCATAAGCTACCACCACTTAGTATAAGCTTCTTAGGACTTAGGATTAGCTACTAAACACTCATAAGACCCAAACCTAGGCAAAAAACCCTAAGCTAGACCCTAATCTCTCACTAAGCAAAATTAGGTTATAACTAAACATAACTTAACACNTCACAAGGTGGAAATTTATAACAACCCACAAAATCCCACCAACATTATTTCTACTACAATACCTATAGTAGGTATTTCCACAGGTAAGCTTTTACATGCATATCATTACATAAGTGACTCTCTAGACCTGCTCACGTATCCACACAAGCTAAATATCTCTACCCACACATCCTATAAACCCCTGGTATGTCAAGCATAGGATCACAACAACACCATAATAAGTAATTCATCAATCTAAAACACTAAACTCATCACAAAACCCTAATCCAACTCTAATCAAGCCCTAATCAGGCCTATGTGTTTACAAAACCCTAATTGCTTATCTGAACTAGTTTGAAAGTGTTCAAGGCTTATGTATAAGTTACCTTAGTATCATTAGGATACCTTAGAATCATTAGACCCTAGAATAACCTCTTAGAGTCTAGGTACAAGTCCCTTAAGCATAAAACCATAACTATGTTATAACTTCCCGGAAACTAGGTTAAACCTTCCCAAATCTTTCCCATAAGCTACCACCACTTAGTATAAGCTTCTTAGGACTTAGGATTAGCCACTAAACACTCATAAGACCCAAACCTAGGCATGAAACCCTAAGCTAGACCCTAATCTCTCACTAAGCAGAATTAGGTTATAACTAAACATAACTTAATTACCCTAATCCTAAAACTAAATACTCTAAGCACCTCAAACACCTCAAGCACCTAGCCTAGCACCTTAGTCATGCTTAGCATACACCCTAGCACCTCCCAAGCTAGTACACAAGTAGGTGCATCACCTACTTGTCACCACCTTCCATCCGCGGCTTCACCACCACCACATGAACCCTAGACCGACCTATAGGCACCCTTAGTCACCATATTAGCTTGTATTAGTCATATATAGCTGCCATGAGTCACCTCCCCCCTCTCGCAATCTAGAACTCCCTTTCCTTCCTCCCCAAGGCTAATGAGCCTATAAATACCCATAACCCTTCCACCATTTCAAATCACACCACCACAGTTCTATGCCTCAAAATTTTTGTATTTAGTAGTAGTATTAGGACCCTTGTAGCCATAGAAGTCGAGTACCATGAGCCTTGAGGCCTTGTCGAGTTGTTTTCCCATCGAGAAACCCTAAACCCTCGCTATTTCCATTTTTTGACCAAGTAAGCTTTTCACTAGTTCTAATCACTTAGGTACTGCCTTAGGATAGTTATAGGTTGCCTTAGATCACATAGGAACCCTTGCCTAAGCCTTGATCACTAAAACTTGCTAGTTATTTTTTTAAAATCCTAAATAATGTCAAGTCGCTATTTTTATGCTATAAGCCCTTTCCATAAGCTATGAACTAGTTTAGGTAACTTAGATAAGCTAATATTATTTAANCTAGAACTCCCTTTCCTTCCTCCCCAAGGCTAATGAGCCTATAAATACCCATAACCCTTCCACCATTTCAAATCACACCACCACAGTTCTATGCCTCAAAATTTTTGTATTTAGTAGTAGTATTAGGACCCTTGTAGCCATAGAAGTCGAGTACCATGAGCCTTGAGGCCTTGTCGAGTTGTTTTCCCATCGAGAAACCCTAAACCCTCGCTATTTCCATTTTTTGACCAAGTAAGCTTTTCACTAGTTCTAATCACTTAGGTACTGCCTTAGGATAGTTATAGGTTGCCTTAGATCACATAGGAACCCTTGCCTAAGCCTTGATCACTAAAACTTGCTAGTTATTTTTTTAAAATCCTAAATAATGTCAAGTCGCTATTTTTATGCTATAAGCCCTTTCCATAAGCTATGAACTAGTTTAGGTAACTTAGATAAGCTAATATTATTTAACCATAAGCTAGGAAACTTAGTTATATCATAAAAATATAGTTTGCATGGAATTAGGACTAGTTTTGCAAAGTTATCCATGCATAGGGGTATATATGGTAAATTTCTAAAAATATTAAGTCTAGGGACTATTTTTGACATTTCTTAGAAGTTATAAGTATAAGGACCCTTTTTGCAAAGTTATATAACCTTAGGATAAAAAGTTAAAAACTAATAAGGACTAGTTTTGCAAAAGTTATAAAGTTAAGGGTATAAATAGTAAATTCTGAAAACTTATAAGTCCAAGGGTTATTTTTGCCTTTTTCTCAAAATATAGAAGTATAGGGACTAAATATGTGAAGTTTAGATAGTTTTAAACATAGGTAATATAAGTATTATAAGTATAGGGTAGATTTTTGTAATTATAGAAACTTAAAGGTTATAGAATAAACTATTTTCATATATATATATATATATATATATATATATATAACAAACCTATTTTTAGGTTAGAAGCATAACACAATACTAGGGAGCTTCATGTGAGGGGTATCATGTGGATATTTCATTTTGACTTATGATGGCCCGAACGGTTATATGCATGGTCTCTGAATTATGATGGCCCGAATGGTGTTATGTTATAACCAAACTCTAATAACAATATAACTCAATAGTAAGGAACTTCGTGTGAGGAGTTATATACTTCTGAATTATGATGGCCCGAACAATATTACGTTGGCAGCATAATACAATAGTAGGGAGCTTCATGTGAGGAGTTATACTTCTGAATTACGATGGCCTGAACGGTGTTATGTTATATCTAAGAATCCTAAGATAAATCACTTAATAAACCTAAAACAAAACAACTAGAGCTTGACATGCCTCCACAACAATAATAGACCTCAAGATATGTGAGTAAGCAGTCTAGACCTCTAGTCACTCAAATAGCCTTAAGCCCAGGTGAGTTTTCATAGCCTTACACCTTTTCAACGCTTTCTAAATGTTTTCCAAACCCTGTGAGAGGGATACATGCTACTTGCTTTAAAAACCGAATACAAGTCTTTTTCTTTGGTTGTTGCACGAGTGATACTATCTGCCACCATTACATAACTAAAATTCATGAGCCATAATCACTTGTGGGTTTTATACAAGTGAACGCGAGTATAGTTGATAGATCTATTGGAGTTTGACACCTCCCGTTGGTTTGCCTGTGTCTTGGGCACCAATAAGTACTATACTTGAAACCTCTAAGGATTAACTTTGGCAAGTTATCCTTCTTGTCCCCTCATGGTTGGGTCTGCAGCCCCCATGACCTGGACTGTTAACGTGCAGTTTCATAAGCTTAGTGCAACAAACCACACTTCTTGATAATTGTACATGCATTATAATTATCATAAAAACTGTACATTTTCCCCGATGGGTGTAACAACTGAACCCAGGGAACTTGTATTCACCCGAACCCTAAACCTATGAATCTCACTCAACCTTAGTGTTGACCCTTTTTAAGCATGTATCCTAGGTAACGAAGCTCTGTGGAAATTATGGCATGGAGTGGCACAAAGCTTGCAGGACTTTCACTCAGTTATCATTCAAATTTCATAACAAACTTAGATTTTGGGGACCTCCTCTTATAAAACTCTGATAATTTTATTGAATGGTAACCTATTTTATAAAAATGTCTCTTTTCGAGTCGTTTTCTATTACTGTATCTGTGATTCCATGAAGTAATACCCCAGATCCAACTTCCGCTGCGATCTGTGAAAATGGGGGTGTTACAGATTGGTATCAGAGCCTCAGTTGTAGAGAACAAGGTCAAAACCTAAACTACAACTATTTTTCCCAATACCCGAGAAAGTCCTTTGTGCCACTACACTCCCCAATGCCTTTTCCCAGAGCCATACATGCATTAGATATGCATAATAGGTATTATTTGACTATTACTCTAGCATATATTAATTTCTGCATTATTAGATAGATATGCCTGCTCCCCACTACTCTACTATTACCCCATCCGGAATATATACGGAGAATGTTCATCCCTCTCCGAATGATTCGGATTTTAGCCTTAGAAATCTTTTTCCCGATTCCCCGAATAGCCCTAGGAATAGTATAGATACGTCGTCACCCTTAGGTCTTACACCTTTTATAGATGACCCACACCTAAAACATATAAGAGATTTCTATGCTAAGGCATCACCTATCACTTCCCCAAACATTATCCTACACCCACCTTTTCCCACACCTAGGTTAGAACCACATGGTTTCTTTCTCCCTAGAACACCTTATATACCTAGGCAACCCTATACCATAGCACCCACACCTTACTTAGTAAACCCTCCCACTTCATCTTGGAAATTTGGAGTCGGAGAAAATTCCACTAAGATAACCTTAGAAAATTAGGAAAATCAGGTAGAAAAAATTTTAAATAATTTAGATGAAATTTTCCTTGACCTTATTGGGAAGGTAGAAGAAGGTCATGATAATAACTTAGGTACCCGACCTGACTATAGTAATTTAAGAAATACCCTAGCACAAGCCTATTTTAGGATAGGTAAATTACAAAAGAATCAAATGAGACACCACCATAAGATAGCCTTTGCCCATTTTAGAATCCGTACCTTAGAAAAGATGATTGATGATGACGAGGAATGTGATTGGTATGTGTTAAAACACACACCTTTATTTGACCTAAAATCGACCAAAACGACCAAAAACTAACCATAAATGTCAAATATCTTGTGTTTTTGTGTTTGTGATCGTGCAGGTATGTATATTTCAAAAAATGGACAAAAAATCAAAGAAAACCGACAAAAACGAGCACGAGAATGGAAAGTGTTAAAAGCCGAGGCCGGGAATGCTAAAAAGTCAAAAGAAGCCCAAAAAGTCAAATAAGGTCCTTGAAGTTTGAAGATATGGCAATAATGGCCCCTGAAAGAAGTTTGATGAAATTTACAAGAGTGGTCCTTGAACTTTCAAGACTTGTCAAAAATGGTACCTGAAGTCTATAATTGAAGAAATTACATGTCAAGACCCTCAAGTATTTAAGAGTTGACAAGATTGGTCCTTGGATAATATTTATGAAAGATGGCAGATTTGGTCCCTAGAAAATCAGAAATTACAAAATGGTCCCTAGCTAATTCTACTATACAACCGGATCCTTAAACATACTAAAACCCAAAACCATAACCCATTATCTGCCAAGCCCAAACCCTTTAACCCTTACACCCTACCTCTAGCCCATAACAAAACAAAACCCAAAAGCCCAACTCTTATTAAAACCCGTGACCCAAAAATCCCCATAACCCGGTCCACCCTTTTTAACCCAAAGTCAAAATAGAATAAAAAAAAANTTTTTATGTTTGTGATCGTGCAGGTATGTATATTTCAAAAAATGGATAAAAAATCAAAGAAAACCGACAAAAACGAGCACGAGAATGGAAAGTGTTAAAAGCCGAGGCCGGGAATGCTAAAAAGTCAAAAGAAGCCCAAAAAGTCAAATAAGGTCCTTGAAGTTTGAAGATATGGCAATAATGGCCCCTGAAAGAAGTTTGATGAAATTTACAAGAGTGGTCCCTGAACTTTCAAGACTTGTTAAAAATGGTCCCTGAAGTCTATAATTGAAGAAATTACATGTCAAGACCCTCAAGTATTTAAGAGTTGACAAGATTGGTCCTTGGATAATATTTATGAAAGATGGCAGATTTGGTCCCTAGAAAATCAGAAATTACAAAATGGTCCCCAATTAATTCTACTATACAACCGGATCCTTAAACATACTAAAACCCAAAACCATAACCCATTATCTGCCAAGCCCAAACCCTTTAACCCTTACACCCTACCTCTAGCCCATAACAAAACAAAAACCAAAAGCCCAACTCTTATTAAAACCCGTGACCCAAAAATCCCCACAACCCGGTCCACCCTTTTTAACCCAAAGTCAAAATAGAATAAAAAAAATAACCACGCCATTTACCCCTGTTCACCCTTCTTCCCCGTGATTACCCAACCATTTTAACCTCAAAAGAAACCTCGTACCACCTAGAATATTCTGCCAACCTAGACTACACGTCACATCCTGCTCGTGTGTTGAGTCGTGTAGATTTTAGGGGTCAAAAGTAGGGTTCATTCTCTGTCTTAGATTAAGTTTTTATGTAATTTCAGCTTCCAAAATAGTGTAATCTGTTTTTAGATTAATAAAATTGTTACTTGTTTTCTTAATTTCTTTTTACTTGTGAGCTTATCTAGTTAAATTTCCTAAAAAAGTCCTTATTTTCTCATCTTAATAAGCTCTTCTAAACCTATTAGTCTGTTTTAGTATAGTCTTCTTAAAATATATATACCATATATATATATATATATATATATATATATATATATATATATATATATATATATATATATATATATATATATATATATATATATATATATATATA
>LBNU01037241.1:22623-34768 GCA_014162995.1 Artemisia annua | reverse complement strand
AGTGTATGAAAAAAAAATCGAAAAATCAAGAAAATACAAAAAAAAAGTATGAAAAAGAAAAGAGAAAAACATACGGACTACCGTCCCGTTTCCTTTTATGTTTCTTTTTAGTTTTTGTTATTTCATTTTTAGTTTAAGATTGAGTCCAGTCTTGACTTAAGCAACGATGTAGAGTGCATGTATTTGATCATGATAATTAACTTGCCACCATTAAAATACCCTTTATTCCAACCAAACCGTGTTCATCATATCCCTACACCTTACGTTACAACCCTTTGGAAAGCCCTCTTTGATAGTTTATCTTAGGTGTTTACGCCTAGTGGAGGAGTAATTGATCCTCTCCCAAGCCTATGGTAATCTATTTGCTATGACAGGTAGTGAGTGTTATTTTCCGTTTTCATTTATGAGATATAATTCTATGACATTTGAGAGATGAGAGAATCCAAACACTATTTGTGAGGTGCAAGTGTATGATTTCCGTGCTTGTTATGATTAGGGTCTAATAACTATTTGTAGTAATTACTTTTATATTCGTGTTAAATGACCCCTAACTCATATTTTGATTGGAATAAAAGCTCATTTGCTTGAGGACAAGCAAATCCCAAGTGTAAGGGTATTTGATGAGACGAAAAGTGTTACGCTTTTAAGGGGTCATTTAAGCCTTAATCCTTATAAATGTGATCAAATATTGCCCTAAATCGTTCCTTTTGTCATTTTAGGTACTTTTGAGAGGAATTCTGGAAAACATGCATATTCGGACGTTTTTGGAGCATAAAAGTGAAGAAAACGACAAAGTCTCAAAAGATGAAGATTTACAACCTGACGGCGTCAGAAGTCACAAGGTGACGCCGTCAGAAAGCCTTGACAAAAGAGTGGAAACCAATTATCAAATGACGGGCCAGAGAAAATTTTGGATTTAACACCTGACGCCGTCAGGTGTTAGGAAAAGTAGGCCGTCAGGAGTAAAGTTAAAGAGTGACGGCCCAGAAGGATTTATAAGGTGACGGCGTCAGAAGTGGATCTAGGCCATCCGAGAAACCTAATGGCGGCGAGCTGACGGCGTCAGCCCTTATAACCTGACGCCGTCAGAGTGTAAAATCTATATATAGTTTTCTAATTTTCATTCATTAGTGTGGAACTTTGTGGAGAACTTTTAGGGCAAACCCTAAAGACGAATTTTCTGTGACTTTTAGGGTTTCCAACCCTTGGAACCCTAGTGCTTAATTAAAGATAAGTCTTCACTTTAATTCAATCAATATGTCTATGTGTTGGTTGTCTATCTATCTTGCTTGTCTTTCAATTAACATGAGTAGCTAAATTCTCTAGTGTTTGCTTAGATCTAATGAAACCTAACTATTAATTATTGGTTAATTGGTGTGTGTTGTTGTTTGTTGGGATGATTGTTTCATCGATGTTAGGCTCAAGAAAACTGGCCAACCTCCTTTATGGTAACGTGCT
Organism: Artemisia annua; assembly: GCA_014162995.1. Lineage (NCBI taxonomy): Eukaryota > Viridiplantae > Streptophyta > Magnoliopsida > Asterales > Asteraceae > Artemisia > Artemisia annua. Next base: position 33,310 of record LBNU01037241.1, on the reverse strand, counting down.
TGAACGTCTTGGGAAACATGTAGTCGAGGCATACTAGGCTATTAAGGTAGTATTTAACGCATGAGCCACTGTTTACAACCCCTATGGTTGTGCCGTGCATGGCATAGGGCGAGATAAGAGCTCATAGAATTGGAGAGATATGTATGCCACTCCATGAGTTATTAGGAATACACCCTTCATCCACACAAGTAACATACATATCAATTAACCGGTAAAAGATAGTTAGGGAGTAATGAAGTCTAAGTAAACACAACTTTTCTCCATATTTTTTTCACAACCAAATAGTTTAGTTATTTTATTTTCTTTTGCAATAGTAGTAATTTTGGGTTAGTTGACTAGCAACTAATTCCGCCCACTCCTTCAAAACCGAGATTTTACTTGCTTTCATAAAAACATAAAAATACAAAAAGAATCTTCCTTCACTCTTAGACCTATTAGAGTAGTTTTTCTATCCTAACGAATACTATTCCCTGTGAGAGAACGATCAATCCCCCGTACTTACCACTATCCTATACTACATCGGTCAGCTACACTGCCTGGTGGGGTTGTAAGCCTCTTGAGATCCCTCGATAGGTAAAACCTGTTGTAAGGTCACAAAACCACGCATCACCTGTCTTGATGGTTCCTTTGCCAGTAATTCTTCCTCCTTCAGGATCATCTCCAAAAGCAACTCTTCCTCCATAATATGTCTTAAAATCTGACAGTAGCTCCTTGTCTCCTATCATGCTTCCAGAGCTACCACTATCAACAATTAAATGATCTTTAAGCTCCTCTTCTGGGTTGCCCTGGACAAGAATGAGAAAGTTAGTTTCTTTTAGGAACCCAAGCCATTACTGACTTGTGTTCCCCTTGTGGAGAGACATACTTAAATTCTTTGAGTATATAATCTCCACTGTTTTTGAAAACATGATCAATTACTTTCTTTTGTTCTAAAACTTGATCTGTGTTTTCAACACAACTTTCTTTTACAACAAAATTTTCTTTTTCACCCACACATTCTGAAAGTATTGTTTTTCCCCCAGCAGCACTTTCTTTCTTGACCCACATGGTTTTAACACTTTGTTTTGAGCTCTTTGGTTTAGGTACTCTATTTGAGGTGTAAGGCCTTCTAGATTGAGTGTAACTGGATCTCCTTGGTCTTACATTAGCAGTACCTTGATTGGGTGAAAGCTTCCTAACAGTACTTTGTGAAGGTACGGTTTTTGGCTTGCCAGTACTTTGAAAAGTGTTGCCTTGAGGTACTGGTGGTTTGGAAAAAGGTCTTTTCTGGTGAGGGTACCTATAGTCTTTTGTGAAATTACTATGGTTGACCCTACTTGAATAGTTCCAAACTGGTTTAGTCTCTTTTGGCCTATGGTTAGAAGATTTGGTCTTTGGATATTGACTTAAATATTCTGAGTGAAAGTTACAATCTTTAATCAAGTGAGTAGAACTGTAACAAACAAAACATAATTTTTGATTCATCATCCCAAATCCTCTACTTTGAGTTCTATGGCCAAAACTATCATGACTTCTAGATGAATGATTAAAAGGTTTTCTAAAGTTAGCAGTATGTTGAAAGGTATTTCTTGAAGGTACTGCTGAATGACTAGCAGTTCTTTGAGAAAAGTTTGAACTTACTGCTTGTTTTGAAAAGACTTTATTAAACCTTCTATCATTGTTTTCACATCCTGAATCCCTAACATTCCTTTTATTGTTATCATCCTTAGGATTCTCAACTTTTTCTTCAGATGGACTTGAATTAGATTGACTTTTAAGCTTTTTCCTAAACTCTAAATTGTCTACTCCAAAACAAGAGACATCTGTCCTAGGTGGCTGAAAACTTCCAGTGGCATGAGGAACTGCATGATACCCCTCATCTTTCTTATACTCAGGAGGTGTTGGACTAGTGGGTTCCTCATTACTAGATGTGTTTTCTTCTGAGCAAGTTTCAAATTCACTAGTTGAGATCTCTTCTGAACTACCTTGTTCCTTATCACTAGCTGAGTTTTCTTCTGAACTACTGTATTCCATACCAAAACCTAGTCCAGTTTTAATATGTGATCTTCTTTGTTTTTCAACAAAACTAACATGTGACAGACCAGATTCTTTCCAACTAGCAAACTTTTCTAACAACTCATCTCTTTCTTTAGTCACCTTTTCTAGCTCAGACACCTTACATCCTAACTTCCATTCACTCAATTTTAATTGATAGTCTTGTTGCTGATATTTTTCTGCCCAAGCCAGTTCATTATTTTCATGAGTGATTATTTTGGCTTCCATTGACTCTAAAGTCAATTGATAGCCAGCTACCTCACCCCTAGCCCTTCTAAAATTATCTCTTTCAGTCACATAATCATTAAGCACCTTTTGATAAAGAGTATTACACTTAGAACATACCTCAGGAGTAGTGGGTGAACTTGGTGAAGTAGCTACCATAGCAAGCAGAGCAGGTTCATCTTCACTTTCCATGCTCCAATCAAAGCTTCCAAGACCATCAAGGCTTCCAAAACCATCTCTTGTTTCCAAAGCAGCAAATCATGGTTCTTCATCAAAGGCTGTGCTCCAGTCTTCCAATGCAACAGTACAGCAGGTTACTGGTTCATCATCAAATTCAGCACTCCAGTCAACCTCTGATAGATTTTCTTTAGCTACCAATGCTTTTGGTTTAGTTTCAGTAATATGAACCTCCTTGATTTCAACCTTGGGTTTCTCAGTCATCCTATTTGCTTGATATTTAGCAAACTTGCATTCCCTTGCAAAGTGTCCAGGCCTTTGACAATTAAAGCATTCAATCTTAGACTTATCAAATGCTATACCCTGTTTGGCTTTGAAGTCAATACCTCTTCCTGTTTTCTTCATGAACTTCTTGATCCTTGCATTTATCATGGCAACTTGCCATCTTATGTCAATCTCTTCTAGATCATCTTCTTCAATTTGCAACAAATCTTCTTCATAAGTAATAGGTAAAGTGGCTTGTTGAGCAAAGAAGGAACGTACAACATCATCAGAATTCATGATGTTTAATGGTGAAGAAGTGGTAGTGGTCATGGTTGTGCAAACATGCTGTTTTTGACCAACAGTACTTTGAACAGGATAAGCAATACTTTTAGTGGAAGTACTGCTTCTGTTTTCAGAAGACACAAAAGCAATGTTGTGTGATTTTGAACTTATTTGACCATTCATCTCATGCTCATACACCTTTAAGTTGTTATAGAGATCATCAAAGTGCATACAATCCAAACCAGGTTTTCCTCTGATCATAGTAGCAACCACATGCCATACAGATGGCAAACTCCTTAAGAACTTCAAGTTTGCATCTTCAACAGTTACCTCTGCTCCATATAAGTCTAGCATACTAAGAAGATTTTGGAATCTATCATAGGCAGCATCAAGACCTTCTCTTTCACCAACAGTGAATGTTTCAAATTATTGCTTCAATAAGTTTCTATGCATCTTCTTGGAAGCATCATTACCTCCAAATCTTGTCTTGATAGCAGCCCATAATTGTTTTGCATCCCTATCATCATGAAACTTGAGTATGTGACCATCAGGAATAGCAGACAACAGTATGTTGAGAGCCTTATCTTGATTTCTTTTTGTAGCTGCTGGCACTTGCGGTTGAGGTGGTTTAGGTTGTCCTGGAACTGTTTCAGGTTCTTCAATGACCATATTACCATTAACAATTACATCCCATAGAGCATGGTTTGTAATAGCAATGTACTGCCTCATCTTCATGCTCCAGAGATCATATTCTCCCTTCTTGATTATAGAAATTCTGAGTGAGGTGATGGATGGGATTGGTGCAGCTTCAGTCGTCATCTTTAGGGTGTGTTAAATCGGTTTTCAAAGATTTCTTCTTAATCAGAGTTTCCAAACAAGCTCTGATACGACTTGTTGGATCGATATACTCTGACCAAACTAACTATGTAGCTTGTAAGGGTTTAGTAATCTTGGATAAATCCTAAACTACTAACAATGAAACACTGAATAACTCTGTTAAGTATGCGGAATCTACTTCAACACAGCTAAGAAGAATTAACAAAGAACTTTGATTATATTAAACCTTTGAACCTGCTTACGTACACAGATTCACTAACAACCCTAATATCTCTAATATCAAACTTTGCATGTATCTCTAAAATCGTATATCTCTAATACCAACCTAGGGATCCTTTTATAGGCATAAGGAAAACTCTAGTCGGTTTACAATACTTGAACGACAAGTAAACTAACTCTAATCTAAAGAACATTCTAGAATTACATAATAATCCTTAAACGTTTTACATTATAGTCCTTTATCATAGCAGTTCTTTAATAAGCAGCACGTTGACTTTCTTCAACAGCACTTTGACTTTTATGAGAAGCAGTACTTTGATCTTCCAGCAGTACTTTGACTTTGTAACCCAACAGGGACATCATGGGGTAAGCACCACTGCGCGAAATTTTTTTGATGCAGGATTTTATTGGCCTACAATATTTCGCGATATGAAAGGAATGATAAAAGCTTATGGTGCATGTCAAAGAGCCGGGAATATTTCCAGGAGGGATGAAGCACCTCAAAATTACATACAAGTTTGTGAGATTTTCGATGTTTGGGGAATAGATTTCATGGGACCCTTTCCATCATCAGGAGGAAATGAATAAGTTCTAGTTGCCATTGATTATGTCTCAAAATGGGTAGAAGCACAAGCCCTTAGGACCAATGACGCTAGAGTGGTTATTCATTTCCTGAACAAATAGTTTGCTAGGTTTGGGATCCCAAAAGCCCTTATTAGTAATAGGGGGACCCATTTCTGTAACGCACAAATGGAAAAGGTCATGAAAAGTTATGGGGTCTCCCACCAATTCTCTACTACTTATCATCCTCCGACAAACGATCAAGTTGAAAACACCAATAGAGCAATAAAACGAATATTAGAGAAGACGGTGAATCAAAATAGGAAGGATTGGTCCTTCAAGCTTGACGAAGCCTTGTGGGCATTCCGAACGGCTTACAAAACGCCTATTGGGACAACCTGATGCGTGGTTTGCGACCTACGCAGTAGGTTTTACCTCTCAAGGGATCTTGAGAGGCTTGCAATCCCCACCAGGCAGTGTACCTGACCGATGTAGTATAGTGAAGTGGCAAGTACCGGGGATTGATCGTTCTCTCGGGGAATAGTGTCGTTAGGATTGAAAACTACTTCTAATTTAGGTCTATAGGTTGAGGGATGATTCTTTTTGTATTTTTATATTTTATGAAAGCAAGTAAAATATCTTGGTTTTGGAAGAGTGGGTGGAATTAGTTGCTAGCCAACTAACCCAAATATCTACTAATGCAAATAAAATGAAATAACAAGAAAATAAAAGTGGTTGTGAAACTTATATGGAGAGAAGTGTGTTTACTTAGATCTCACTACTCCCTAACTATCTTTTACCGGTTAATTGGTTTGTTACAATTGTGTGGATGATGGGTTGTATTCCTTTAAACTATTCGTAGAGCCATGTACGATCTTCCATGTTGGATCGTTATACTCTAACCAAACTATTATATAGCTTGTTAAGGGTTTAGTAGCCTGGGATAAATCCTAATCTACTAACAATGAAACACTGAATTACTCTATTAAGTATGCAGAATTACTTAACAAAGCTAAAACGAATTAACCAAACTTTGATTATATTAACACCTTAAATCTGCTTATAGAATGCAGACTATTACAACTCTAATTTATCTCTAAATCGTATTCGTAAAACTCTTATCTCTAATGCCAACCTAGGGATCCTTTTATAGGCACAAGGAAAACCCTAGTCAGTTTACATAACTTGAACGACAAGTATACAATCTCTAACTATAGAATATTCTAGATTACATAATATTCTAATTCTAATAATATATTCAGTCTTTATCTTCAAGCAGTACTTTGACTTATCAACGAGCAGTACTTTGATCACTAGCAGTACTTTGACTTTAATACTTCAGCAGTACTCTGAAGAGCAGCACTTTGATATCCAGCAGTACTTTGATCTTTTATACCCCAACAATCCTCCCCTAACTTGAATTCTACTTGTTTGATTTCAAGCTTCCTTTGTGTAAGCTTTATCTTCATGGAAAGGTTGTCTTCTTTGAAAAATACACTCGTTGTTTTGTCATCATCAGCATAAAGTACTTGCAATCTTTATCAGCAACAAACTTTTATCTTTACAGCAACTTAAACTCTTCTTCTCAGCTACTCAGCAACATTAGGTACATCAAATCATATTCAGTTTCATACTATTCTCATCACTTCCAGGTGTGTTAACTCCTGTGAGAGGTGAATCATTGAAAATTAATGGATTCTGATGTCTTTTTACCAAAGCCATTAACTCTGGAGTAGCCAATGTTTAGGTTAAGTAAACCATGGTACATTGATAACCATATGATTTTTAGCAAATCATCAGCTATCAACGGATTTGAGTAGTCTTTACCAAAAGCCGTTTGCTTATGGACTATTTAGTTCTTTGATCTCAACCATGGTGAACTAATTACCTTATAAATGGATTTTCCACAGCCTTTACCACAAGCCATTTTTCTTGTGGGCTAGTCAACTCTTTACTTATTTCAGATATGGTGAATTGAAACCATACAATTTTTAGTAAATTGTCAACTAAAAATGGATTTGATTGTCACATCAGAGTCGTACCCTCATGATGAATCAAACTCTTTCTTGTCTGTTAAACATGGTGAGTTGAATACCATTTGTTGTGTAGCACATGTACTAACACCATGTTTTCATCAAAAACAATTTGTTATTGTATTTATTTGTGCTTTAAAAAGAATTTTGCACAAGATAAAAACTATTATTTTCAAAACTTTTACTGGTTTTAGCTGCAAGCAGTACTTTGGGAAAAGTACTGTTTGATCAGCAGTACTTTGAATAAAGTACTTGTTTTATTCAAAATATTTTATATATTNTCACTTCCAGGTGTGTTAACTCCTGTGAGAGGTGAATCATTGAAAATTAATGGATTCTGATGTCTTTTTACCAAAGCCATTAACTCTGGAGTAGCCAATGTTTAGGTTAAGTAAACCATGGTACATTGATAACCATATGATTTTTAGCAAATCATCAGCTATCAACGGATTTGAGTAGTCTTTACCAAAAGCCGTTTGCTTATGGACTATTTAGTTCTTTGATCTCAACCATGGTGAACTAATTACCTTATAAATGGATTTTCCACAGCCTTTACCACAAGCCATTTTTCTTGTGGGCTAGTCAACTCTTTACTTATTTCAGATATGGTGAATTGAAACCATACAATTTTTAGTAAATTGTCAACTAAAAATGGATTTGATTGTCACATCAGAGTCGTACCCTCATGATGAATCAAACTCTTTCTTGTCTGTTAAACATGGTGAGTTGAATACCATTTGTTGTGTAGCACATGTACTAACACCATGTTTTCATCAAAAACAATTTGTTATTGTATTTATTTGTGCTTTAAAAAGAATTTTGCACAAGATAAAAACTATTATTTTCAAAACTTTTACTGGTTTTAGCTGCAAGCAGTACTTTGGGAAAAGTACTGTTTGATCAGCAGTACTTTGAATAAAGTACTTGTTTTATTCAAAATATTTTATATATTTAAAACCATACCAGTATTTTAATCATCTTTCAAAATTGTCCAATTGATGAACAAATTGATCACCATTAGAGCCACATCATCTTCTTCTTCAACTTCCATACCATGATCCAGCATTCTTAGCATCAAATCTCTTATCAGAGGATATTTCTTTTCTGCTAACATGTAGATCATTGTACCATCTTCCAGCTCTAAGGCATGAACACCAGCACTTGCAAAGAATCTCCAGTTATGAATTTCCCATTCTTCTTGATTCTTCCAAATGTCATATGTGCTAGTTTCATCTGTATCCCAAATAGTAGTCAAATCTCCCAGCAATACTACACCAATTCCTTTGAGTGGATTTTCTTCAAAGTAAGCTTGAATTTGTTGATATAAATCGTACAAATCTTCTCTTTCCACCAGGTGCAATATATCTACCAGCAGATTGAATGCTCTAAAGCTTTCATCTTCTCTGTGGAAAACAAAATAATCACCATCTTTTTCTGATTCAACAACCTCTAAGTCAGATATCTTGGATTTTATCTTGAAGTCCATCTTGCGAAGCTCAAAATCAATTGGTCTTAGATAATTCCTCAGCTCATCAACAGTACTCATTCTTAGCTCTATAATAGGCTTAGACTTCTTTGATGACTGTGACCTAGTTGTTGTTCTCTTTCTTTTATTTCTTTCATCCATCATCCTCCTTCCTTCTTCAGTGTCATAACCAATAATACCATCTAACTGTCTTTGGTATTCAGCTTTGACATCATCATATAATTTCTTCATTTGAGAATGATTTAACCTTGTCAAATGCTTGTATCCTCTTCCTTTCAAGTAACCCATAAATAAATTCCGTTCTTCAGCCTTTGTCATTGGTCTCTTGAACTTTGATTGAACAGCAGCTTCTTGTCTTTCCTTTTCATATTCCGCATCAAGTTCTTCTTGAAGCTTTTTAGCTGCAATGTCACCTTGAGCTTCTTGATAAGCTCTGATCTGCTCTATGGTAAAGAACTTCTTTTTCTTTTTCTTCTCTGGTTCCATTAGAATTCCTTTTCCTTTATCTTTTGGATCAATTTCTTGAACATGTTTAGGAGAAGGTTGTAGATCTTGAGGTTGTTCAACTCCAGGAATAGAAACACCTTTAGCTTTTGACATATTCAGTAATATGGTAGCAATAGTGTCATTATCACTTTTAGACTGTACCATATCTTCTTCTTGAACTGGATTGGAAGGACCCACATCTTCTTCAAAATCCAATGTCCTTGGTGTAACTTGAAATTTTCTCTTAGTACCTTGAACACCAGTATCTTCCAAATCCAATACTTCTGTATCACCACTTCTGACTTGATTATCAGCATCTTGAAGATTTACTTGCTCAGTCTCATCACTTTCTCTTTCAAAAACATTTTGATGAGAACTTTGTTCTTCAAGTGGTGCCTGTGGAATATTCAAAGCAGCATCTTGATCATCAGCATTTTGATCAGCAGTCTTTTCATCCACAGTCTTATCATTTATAGTCTTTTCATTATCAACAACATCTTCATTCAAATTCATATTATCTTTATTCTTATTCCTCCCCAATGTGAATGAAGATAGTTTTCGTAACCTTCTCTTCTTTGACTTATCCTTCTGAAGACCTTCTGAATGAGGTTGAACAAAAGACTTAACCAATTTCTTCAAATACTTATACTTTCTCTGAAGAGTAGCCAAAACAGTAGCTTGAGTAGCATAAGCTCTTTTAAGTCTTTTCAACTCTCTTGTCAAAGCATAATTGTCCATAACTTCATCTTCAATAGGTGTATCATTACCAGCCATCACTCCCTCATCTCCTCCAGATGTTTGAAACTCATCTGTGGAAGTATAATCATTGGGATTGAATGGTTGACTAACACCATGATCTGTGTCACTGAGAGCAGTACCTTGCAGAGAAACAGTCTTTTCTGCAGAGGCAGTCTTTTCACTGGAAGCAGTCTTTTGAGAGACTTCTTTAACTGGTGAAGGAGAAGAATGAACATCTTCTTCATGAGAAAGAGACTTTCCAGATCTTTGAGATGGAGTAGGAGCAGAGTCTTTATATGTAGAGTCATTTTCTGAATCTGCTTCTGAATCTTCTTGAGCAGCATCCCTAACAGTCTGTGCTACTTCCAACATATATGCAGTAAGAGGTGTAATATGACCAGAAAAATCTGAACTCTTGTTGGCCATAAAAGTAAACACCTTGTCTTGAAGCATAACAACAGGTAAGAAGTCTTGTAGCTTAGGAATACCTGTAAGCTGTTTATCCAGAAAGACTTGTATGAATCTAGGATACATCAAAAATGGTTTGTTTTTGTTGATGTGGTTGAGCATCCCATTTAAGATCATCCAAGAGAAGTTGAATGGCTGATTAGTCGCCAAACCCACCAATGCTGAGGCTATAGTCTTAGGGAATTCATTCCAAGCAGTACTTTTGTTGCTTAGGCAATGAAGGAGTACATGAATTAAGTACTTCCATTGAGGACTGAAGAGGGGTTTTTCAAATGTTTGCTTTTTAAGGGAACCCTCATATCCAATATCCCTAAGTGTATCCCAAATAACCTGTTTAGCAAAACACACAGTACCTTCCTCATCATTAAACTGATCAGTCTAGCAACTATAGCAGTAATGAACCATGTATCCAAATCTTCATAACCAACATCAGCAGTAGCCCAAAATTCTTGAATCCAAGGTCCAATCACAGCAGGATTAACCAAAATTGCATAATTGATTGGAGACCCAACAAGAAAATCAATAATGTCATGAAAATCAACATTGAGATCAGTCTTGTCCAAATTTATGGATTGCAACACGCACTACGTTTTACCTCTCGAGGGATCTCGAGAAGCTTGCAATCCCCACCAGGCAGTGTACCTGACCGATGTAGTATAGTGTAGTGGCAAGTACCGGGGGATTGATCGTTCTCTCACAGGGAATAGTGTTCGTTAGGCTAAAGGCTACTCTAATCTAGGTCTAAGGGTGGAGGAAGATTCTTTTTGTATTTTTATATTTTATGAAAGCAGTAAAATCTCTGGTTTTGGAGGATAGGGCGGAATTAGTTGCTAGTCAACTAACCCAAGTTATCTACTTCTAAGCTACTTATATTTTT
>LBNU01037241.1:0-18741 GCA_014162995.1 Artemisia annua | reverse complement strand
TGATTTTCCCTTCAAAAGTACCTAAAATGAGAAAAGAAACGACTTTGGGTGAAATCCAAACCAAAAACATACGAATTAGGACTCAAACCGACCCCTAAAAACGTAACATTTTTCCTCTCATCACTGGAGCTATCATGTTAGTAGATGATGAGGATAGGGAATTCACAGTAAATATACAACGCGTTAAGCATTATCAAGAGAATGGTTACGAAATGATCAATGAAGAGGACATAGCCTTTGACAGTGAAATCACGTAAGGACGTGACTTTGAGTCTAGCTACAAGACTCGTTAATAAAGAAAAGCGCTTCTTGGGAGGTGATGATGTACCCTCCGATCAGGTCGAAGGACCCCCTTTGAGTCTGATCGCAACCTACATAATCGAAGGCTCTGGCTAGCCTCCTAAAACTTTCATTGGCATAAAACTAATCACCAGTGATCTAGTTACCAAATGGGAATTCTCCAGTCGAAGGATTAAGCCCTTCGGGGTACCGTTCGATAAGTAATTAGGACGGAATAATGCCAAGTCAAAACAACACTAAGACCAAGTCTTACCCACATCCCCTCTTTCTCTTTAGCTCCCCCGCTAAACCAGGAGGAGTGGGACACTAAGCCCTAGCGGTTGCCACAAATCATGGGACGCCCCCATGATCTCTTAAATTCGTGCAAATACTCTCCAAGGCCATTTCTTCCCCTATAAATAGTCTTGGACGAGTTAGAAATCTGGTATGCAATCTCTCCTACTTTACCTTACTACATTTTTCACCTAAACATTCATACCAAGTACTTATTCACATGCCGGAGGTGGTTCGCAGGGTCCAACCCCTGCGCAATCACTTAACGTAGTGTTTTAGTATTTCTTATTCCAGGTTATATCAAAGCTTGGCGCAACCACAACACCCCCTTATATCCTTTGATCACAATCGAAGGCCTGGTCGTGCAATTTATTGTACAATTAGTGGCGCCATCCATGGGACCCGCTACAATTAGTCCCGTTATTTCCAAGCGAATAACCAGTCAAATATACCCGCTACTTTTCCGGCATGAATCCAGAAAGAGAAGTTACACCCCCACCGGGTTTCTCGACCTTAACACCAATACCACCAACTGACTCTAACAACCTTCCGCCAATTACGGCTTCCACATTCACTACACAATCTCACCCAGAAATAACACCCAATCACCATGCTTCGACATCAGCTACCCGGAACCTGTCATTAGCCCTACCTTTGTCGAAGCCAACTATGAAGAGTTGGAATCACTGTTAAGGGCTCGTAGGAGACAGGCCTAGAACAAGGAAATGCGCAGAGAGTTGGAATACTCTAGTGATGATTATGATGAGGAGATGGAGATGGAGCTGAGGCCTCAGTCGCAGGGGGTCACTCACTCAGCTCTAAGAATAGGATCCCCTTCTAGTCGAAGGATGAGTAGAAGGTCTGTTGGTTTTAAAGGGATCCCTAAAAGGGCTCCCACCGGAAGAGAAGGAGTGATAGCTGAAGGTTCCAATGGAAGGAGCCAACGAAGGGAAAACACGGAGGTGAATCTTCCTCCGCTACTGGCTGCTCATTTGGGGAGAACTGAAATGGGGATTCCGCTACAGCCTTCTCATGCATCCAGCATAGAAGGCAATCCACCTCTATTCAATATGGGGGGGAATCTTCCTCCCAATGGTATGTATCCCCAATTCCACACTCAGACTTATCCTCAAAACCTTTATCCACCAGTAAATTGACAACCAAGCAACCAAAGTTTCCCACAAACTACTGCACCCTTTGGGCATCCCGTAGCCTATCCTCCTTACACCATGAACAATAGTTATCCCTTTAATATGAGCACACCTTACCATCCATATCCTAACCAAACCCTTTCTAGAGTAAACCCCAACCATAATCCGTACCCTGGCGTCCCTTTGGACGCAGCGCCTTACAATTGCCTGTATTAGGAGCCTACATGTTCCTCAACACCTTTCGTTAGATGGATTGAAGACTATCCTTCACCCGAAGGTCTGAAAATGCCTTCCCACATAGGCACTTAAGACGAAAAGGGGGATCCGGATAATTTCTTGCACTTGTTCGAAGGGGCAAAGTGGGTCACGCCTGTTGCTTGTCACATGTTCACATGTACTTTAAAGGATTCTGCCCATATTTGGTTGAATGGGCAGAAACCAGGCAGCATTGTGAACCTCGATGACTTAAAGGCTAAATTCCGTTCACACTTCAGCCAACAAAAGAAATTCACAAGGACTCACTGATGAGGCGAAAAGTGTTACACTTTTAGGGGTCATTTAAGCCCTAATCCGTAATTATTTGATCAAATATTGCCTTAAATCGTTCCTTTTGTCATTTTAGGTACTTTGGAGAAGAAATCTGGAAAGGAAAGCATTTTGGACGTTTTTGGAGCATAAAAGTGAAGAAAACGACAAAGTCTCAAAATATGCTGGAAATTATACCTAACGGCGTCACGCTTTACAAGGTGACGGCGTTACATGTTGACAAAGAGGTGGATATGAAGTTATACGAGACGCGCCAGAAAGTTTAGGTGAATTAACACGTGACGGCGTCACGCTTTGTGACGCCTACGTCGTCACGTTATAAGCTAAAGAGAGACGGCCCAGTAAGATTTAAAGGGTGACGGTGTCAGAAGTGGATCTGAGCAATCCGAAAAGTGTTTTGGCGGTGAGGTGACGGCGTCAAGAGCTACAACGTGACGCCGTCAAGTTGTAAAATCTATATATAGTTTTCTAATTTTCATTCATTAGAAGAGGAACTTTTGGGAGAACTTTAGGGATAAACCCTAGGTCAAATTTTACTGTATTTTCAAGGGTTTTTCACCCTTGTTTCATCCATGCTTAATTAAAGATAAGTCTTCCATTAATCATTCAACATGTCTATGTGTTGTTTGATTTTATCTTATGCTCGTCTTTACATTAACATGCTAGGCTAGGTTTTTTTTGTGTTTGCTTAGATGTAATGAAACCTAGCTATTGATTATTGGTTCATAGTTGGATATTAATTGTTGTGGATGAATGATTTCAATGTTAGGCTTAAGAAAACTGGCTAACTTCCAATTGGTAACTTGCTTGAACATTTAGGAAACATGAATCGGATGTGTACTATGATTTAATTGGTTGTGTTTAATGCATAAGTGACTATTAATGAGGCCATGGTTAGGATACTAAACGTGTCGCCATAGGAAGAGGTAGGAGCTTATAGAGTTGGGGAAGGACGTACACGCCCCCACGAATGGTATTAAGGAATACAACCCGTCATCCACGCAATTGTAACAAACTAATCAACCGGTAAAAGATAGCTAGGGAGTAGTGAAACCTAAGTAAACACGTTTTCTCCATATAAGAGTTTTCTCACATTTATTTTCTTGTTATTTTATTTTTATTGCAATTGTTGTTATTTGGATTAGTTGACTAGCAACTAATTCCGCCCATTCCTTCAAAACTGACATTTTTACTTCCTTTCCATAAAATATAAAAATACAAAAAGAATCATCCCTCACTCTTAGACCTAACTAGAGTAGTTTTCAATGCTAACGAACACTATTCCCCAAGTAGAACGACCAATCCCCCGGTACTTGCCACTACACTATACTACATCGGTCAGGTACACTGCCTGGTGGGGATTGCAAGCTTCTCGAGATCCCTCGGGAAGTAAAACCTTTTGCGTAGACACAATCCACGCATCACTCACCTGACGGTACACAACATCAAACAGAGGGACAACGAAAGTACAAGAGCCTTGGTCACAAGGTACACAGATGAAACTCTTCAGATCTTAGGCCTACATGAAGATCAACGCATCTCTGGCTTCATACATGGTCTCCGAAACCGAAATTTGGTGGAATTCTTATCCACCGACCTTCCAGCCACATACAAATGTCTTATGGAAAAGACATACACCTGGATAGAAGCCAAAAAGGTGTCCAACAATGGGTCTCCGAGTGAAAGTAAGGAGCACGGTAGTAAACCCTCGAAGCACGCTTTGTGGGAAGGATCGAAGAACAAAAATAAGAATCACAGCAGATTCACCCCCAACCACAAAAGTCACAATCATGGCCTACTAGGAGGTCTATCAAAGTCACCAAGAGAGATATTGGCAACGGAGAGAGCTGCTAAACCTTTCGAGCCAGGCAAAAATAGAGATATGACTAAGTACTGTCACTTCCATGAAGACTTCGGTTACGAAACGAATAGCTGCAGGGAGTTGAAGAAGCAGATAGAGGTAGCAGTAAAGTCGGGGCAACTGGCGCACCCTGTGAAGTAATCTATGAACACTGCTTTATGAAACTCAAGCCTTCGATTAGGTCAAAGTGGGTAGAACCGAGGATGCCTTTGATCAGACTCTCGGGTGAATGCTCGTGGCCTCTAATGGGTGAGATTTCACCTAAGCAAAAGGTTTTACTTCTCAAGGGATCTTGAGAAGCTTGCAATCCCCACCAGGCAGTGTACCTGACCGATGTAGTACAGTGTAGTGGCAAGTACCGGGGGATTGATCATTCTACTTGGGGAATAGTGTTCGTTAGGATTGAAAACTACTCTACTTAGGTCTGAGGGTGAGGGATGATTCTTTTTGTATTTTTATATTTTATGAAAGCAAGTAAAAATCTCGGTTTTGAAGGAGTGGGCGGAATTCGTCGCTAGTCAACTAACCCAAATAACTACTTAAACAAATAAAATAAAATGACAAGAAAATAAAATGTGAGAAAACCTTATATGGAGAAAAATGTGTTTACTTAGGTTTCACTACTCCCTAGCTATCTTTTACCGGTTGATTAGTTTGTTACAATTGCATGGATAAAGGGTTGTATTAATTCCTTAATACCATTCGTGGGGGCGTGTACGTCCTTCCCCAACTCTATAAGCTCCTACCTCTTCCTATGGCGACACATTTAGTATCCTAACCATGACCTCATTAATAGTCACTTATGCATTAAACACAACCAATTAAATCATAGTACACATCCGATTCATGTTTCCTAAGACGTTTAAGAAAGTTACCAATTGGAAGTTAACTAGTTTTCTTAAGCCTAACATTGAAATCATTCATCCACAACAATTAATAACCAACCATCAACCAATAATCAATAGCTAGGTTTCATTACATCTAAGCAAACACAAGAAAAACCTAGCCTAGCATGTTAATGTAAAGACAAACATAAGAGAAAATCAAACAACACATAGGCATATTGAATGATTAATGAGAGACTTATCTTTAATTAAGCATGGATTAAACAAGGGTGAAAAACCCTTGAAAATACAGTAAAATTTGACCTAGGGTTTATGCCTAAAGTTCTCCCAAAAGTTCCTCTCTTAATGAATTAAAATTAGAAAACTATATATAGATTTTACAACTTGACGGCGTCATGTTATAGCCTTTGACGCCATCACCTCGCCACCAAAACACTTCTCGGATTGTTCAGATCCACTTCTGTCGCCATCCCCCTCTAATCCTTTCTGGGCCATCTCCCTTTAGCTTATAACGTGACGGCCTAGGCGTCACAAAGCGTGACGCCGTCACGTGTTAATTCCCATAAACTTTCTGGAGGGTCTCGTGTATCTTCATATCCACCTCTTTGTCAACATGTGACGCCGTCACCTTGTAAAGCGTGACGCCGTTAGGTACAATTTCCAGCATATTTTGAGACTTTGTCGTTTTCTTCACTTTTATGCTCCAAAAATGTCCAAAATGCTTCCTTTTCCAGATTTGTTCTCCAAAGTACCTAAAATGACAAAAGGAAAGATTTAAGGCAATATTTGATCAAATAATTACGGATTAGGGCTTAAATGACCCGCTAAAAGCGTAATACTTTTCGCCTCATCAAATACCCTTACACTTGAGATTTGCTTGTCCACAAGCAAATGCACTTTTATTCTAATTAAAATACAAGCTAGGGGTCATTTAACACTAATATAAAAGTAATTATACACTAGCACCTCATAAATAGTGTTTGGATACTCACATCTCTCGGGTGTTATAAAAGTATATATCACAAATGGAAATGGAAAAAATCTCTCACTACCTGTCATAGCACATAGATTACCATAAGCTTGGGAAAGGATCAAAAACCTTCACTACTTTGGCGTAAGCACCTAAGATAAACTATCAAAGAGGTCTTTTAAAGGGTTGTAACGTTAGGTGTAGGGATATGATAAACACAGTTTTGTTGGATAAAGGCAATCTTTACTGGTGGCGAGTTAATTATCTTAGTAAATTACATGTACAATGTGGCGTTACTAAGCCAAGAATCGACTCGACTTAAGCTAATAAAACAAAAATAATATAAACTTAAAATAAACATAAAAGGAAATGGGATGATAGTCCGTATGTTTTTTCCACTTTTCTTTTTCTACTTTTTTTTCTTCTTTTTCTTGATTTTTTATTTTTTTATTTTATTTTATTTTATTTTATTTTATTTTGCATACACTCTTGCCCTACCATCCAAAATAATACATCATAGGGGACTCAGTTCTCCCCTTACACTTGAACTTTTACATACTTTACAAATAACTATTCTAATGACTCGAATCAGGGTAATCAAAACACTTGGAGTACTTTAAAACATTTACGCCTACATGGGGGTAATAATTGATGTTCTTCCCCATTACTCTATAACACTAGTAGTTTACCCATGAGTCCCAATCGTCCCAAAACAATATGTACAAGATATGACTCGACTTAGCAATCATGTAATTAGTTAGATAATTAACTTAGGGTTTAAACAAATGTTGTCACAATAATGCACTAAAGATGAGTGCATACACGGTAGGCTAAGGCAATTTGGGTGTACATTTGGGGGTGGATTGTAAACAAATTCTTCCTTTAAGTAAGATGCTTAAAGTTAGAAACGAAAAAGTTAGGCTCTGAGGGGTGTACTAGGGGTATCGTGTACTAAAAATGAGTACATCGCTAAGGTGCGGGAAAATTACTTGACCAATGAAGCCAATGTAATTATTATACGGGTGTAAAACAAGGGTTATCCTAATGCCTCTTATCATGTAGTAAATCCTAACTACACGAATGTAGTCTCACTAGCGGTCTCGGGATGAATTATTAACGCAAGTTCTAGAATCTAAGTACTACCGGTACATTCATAAGCACTAATAATAAATGCTTTCCCTAACAAATCTAGGGGCGAACGTCACATATTTAGGGGAATTTTTTTTGAGTGGTACGGTTTTTCGTGCTAGTCATACAACTCCAATCCATGAGATGCTTATTAAGACTAAAGTTTTACTCCTATATGTTGCAAAAAATTTTAAATTTGGCGCTAAAATTGCCCTAACAAATATTTCTCTTAGTTTTATTACACACCTACTATTAGACAAACGAAAATAAAATGTAGTTGCATTCTCTAAGGTATCATAATTTACCCCCTTACACTTAAGATGAACATTGTCCCCAATGTTCAAATAAAAATATGTAAAAGTAACGAAGGTAAAAGAATGAAAACAAATACTCCCCTGATTCGCTCGGTGTGGATAATGCGGTAACATGGTTAAATCCTCCTCCAAGAAAATTAACGTAAAAAGCTTCCCTTCCAGAATATAAATCATCTTCTTGTCCAATATAACCTGTTAAACCTGAGAAAACAATCATAGCAATCCTCACATAAAATCGACGACAAAATCTATATATAATAAAAACCTAGAAAGCAATAAAGATATAATGCTTGTGGAATGAATATTTGCAGATTCCTGGAGTTTATAAAATACGGGTTTAATTGAAACTTCACAATTTCGGATGAAAAACAAAACTTGCAAAATTTTTCAGAATTTTACACCTGACGTCGTCAGGTTTTAATGCTTGACGGCGTCAGAGTGATCTGACAGAAATTTTATATTTCGTTTCCGGAAAATTTCCAGAAAAACCTATGCCTTACTTCCTGGAATTCCTGCAAAATATTTATTATGACTCGATACAAGCATTTGACTCAAACAAATACTAATATGTATGTTTATTTTATATTGTTACGATTCATGTTCAATCTTGTTCTTATAAATAAATTTGGATTTCCTTACACTTATCTTTTGCAAAATACCTTTATATGTAGTTAAGACGAAGTTAAAAACAAAATAAAGCATTTTCACATTTTATTTTGAAGAATGAACCATAAACAATAAAAATAAATCATGCATACGGAAACAAATAAAAATCAAATAAACAAACAATCAAACAAATAAAGCTTGGGTTGCCTCCCAAGAAGCGCTTTTCTTTATTAACGAGTCTTGTACCTAGACTCAAAGTCACGTCCTTACGTGACTTCATCGCTGTCACGGTTTCTAAGTCATCTTCGGTCTTAGTTTTGTATTCCGGACCTAGTTGTAAGCATTCTTTGTAGAAACCAAATATTCTACCCATAACATAGTCTACTCCTCTACGTCTATCCTCATCATTCCTATAGTAGACCGCTGCTTATGCTCCTTCTCGATGTTTTATAAAAGCCGGAATTGCTCAATCTTATATGGCATTTGGTAGGCTATCTCATCGGTCTCATCCTTGAATCTAACTATCCCTAGAGATGGGTCATAATTCATTTTAGAGGCCTCAACAAACGGCTTTCTTAACACTACTTGAGTTAGGCAACTATCTATTACCGGACGAATATCTTCTACAATCACAAAGTTGAAACATATGTGAAGTTTCCTACAAAAATGTGCAATCCCTTAACTCTTCCCACAAAGTTACTTAAATAACCCGTGTTGGGAAATATCCTAGGTCCAAGTTGCTTTTTCATTATCCAATTGTAGTGGATCCTAGTCATGATGTTTATAGGAGATTTAGGGTCAATGTAGGCTTTCCACACATGCACATGCCCAATGTTGCATGGTATATTGATGTTGGATGGGTCGCCTGCTTTGATGATTGGTGAACCTAGGAAGTATGGTGTCTCGGGCTCATCAAATAAATCCTTATGGTATGCATGTTCTTCCTTAGTGAGTAACCTATCGAAGTAGTCCTCTACATTATCTACTTCTTCTACTTCCTTTTTCTTTAACTTTATTCTTAGATTCACTATCAACCCCAATCATATCTCTATCATCTTCTTCCTTATCCTTATCGATTGGCATAATAATGACAACATTGAAAAAGTGGATGTGTTTAGATGATGAGGGGTCCTTTAATTTGGGTTCCGCTATTTGTGCTTCTAGCTTCCTTATTTGGTGGTGTCAACACTTGGTTGGTGAGGGCTTTTTACAAGTAGTCAATTTTATTAGTCATCTTCGTTTTTTGTTGATTGAATTCGGACTCAAAATTTTCTATACGAGCTTCTTGAGATGCCATAAAATTGGACATCAATCCTTCAAGATTGTTGGTACTACCATAGTTTCTAGAAGGATTGTTGTTGAAAGTACGGTTCGAATTTGAACCATTTGATTGAAAACGATTAGGTGGATTGGAAGAATTGTTTTGGGGTGTGTTTTGGTTTTGCTTCCACTTAAAGTTTGGGGGATATTTCCAATAGGGGTTGTATGAATCACCGTAAGGGTTTGGCTCGGGTTTGAAAGTGTACCACTTTTCTCCCGCTCCGTCGGTATACGAGGATGCGTAATCCGTAAAAGCTTGTTCGGGGAGTTCCATGCAATCACAAGTGTCGTGGGGTCCACTACAGTACACACATGAAGAAGTGATTTTGTTCACTTGGCTTGAAGGCTTAGGAGCTTCGTAGGATATCATGAGAAACTTGACTTGGTCCTCAAGTTCGATGATCCTACGGTCGGGAGTGCTTGAATTATTCGGAGGCAAAGATATTTCCTTGACCGTTTTGTTCACATCACGGGGATCATTCCAACTTTCTTTGTCATAGAGAGCAAGATCTTCTATGAGTTCCCATGATTGTTCCGCACTTAGATCATGTAGCTTACCACCGGCCGCTTGGTCAATGGTTTGCCTTGTGGAGATATTGATATGGTCATAGAAGATTTGGACTTGGAGCCAAAGATCTATGCCATGGTGAGGGACTTTTTGAAGTAAGTCCTTGAATCGAGTCCATGCCTTGTAGAGGGTTCCGCCTTGACTTGTTGGAACATCAAGATTTCATTCCTTAGCTTTGTGGTCCTCCCTGGTGGGAGAATTGAGCAAGGAAAGGAGAGTTGAGATCATCCCAAGAGGTGATGGATCCTGCGGGTAGACGCTCTAGCCACTAACTAGCTTGGTCTTACAGAGAGAATTCGAAGAGACGCAATCGGGTCATCTCTCGAGTGTTAACATCAAGGTCTATGGAATCTATGATTTTGAGAAAGTCCTTGAGATGTTGATTTGGATCTTCAGAACGAAGCCCATGGAATGCACATCCGCTTTGCACCAACCGGATGGTGTCGGATCGCAATGGAGAGACATTGACTCCTTGAGTGAGCTCAATGGTGTCTCAATAGCCTTGGTGGCTAGGACGGGAGTACTCTCCTAAAGTGCGGGCTCTAGGAGGTTGGTTTGGTTGTGGTGGGTTTTGTTGTGGTGGGTTTGGGATCAAGGATATTACCACCTTCCATGATGGCGGATGGTAATGGTTACGAACAAAGGAACGAAGAGAAAAGATAGACTAAAGAAAACCTATAAAAATAAAATAAATATCTCACTATAAAAGAATCTAATGAGTAGACCTAAATAAAAATAAAATTCAACCTAAGCAATAACTATTCCATGGCAACGGCGCCAAAAACTTGATGCGTGAGATTGCACCTACGCAAAAGGTTTTACTTCTCAAGGGATCTTGAGAAGCTTGCAATCCCCACCAGGCAGTGTACCTGACCGATGTAGTATAGTATAGTGGCAAGTACCGGGGGATTGATCATTCTACTTGGGGAATAGTGTTCGTTAGGATTGAAAACTACTCTAGTTAAGTCTAAGGGTGAGGGATGATTCTTTTTGTATTTTTATATTTTATGAAAGCAAGAAAAATCTCGGTTTTGAAGGAGTGGGCGGAATTAGTTGCTAGTCAACTAACCCAAATAACTACTTAAACAAATAAAATAAAATGACAAGAAAATAAAATGTAAGAAAACCTTATATGGAGAAAAATGTGTTTACTTAGGTTTCATTACTCCCTAGCTATCTTTTACCGGTTGATTAGTTTGTTACAATTGCATGAATGATGGGTTGTATTCCTTAATACCATTCGTGGGGGTGTGTACGTCCTTCCCCAACTCTATATGCTCCTACCTCTTCCTATGGCGACACGTTTAGTATCCTAACCATGGCCTCATTAATAGTCACTTATGCATTAAACACAACCAATTAAATCATAGTACACATCCGATTCATGTTTCCTTAGACGTTCAAGCAAGTTACCAATTGGAAGTTATCCAGTTTTCTTAAGAATAACATTGAAATCATTCATCCAAAACAATTAATAACCAACCATCAACCAATAATCAATAGCTAGGTTTCATTACATCTAAGCAAACACAAGAAAAACCTAGCCTAACATGTTAATGTAAAGAAAAGCATAAGATAAAATCAAACAACACATAGGCATATTGAATGATTAATGAGAGACTTATCTTCAATTAAGCATGGATGAAACAAGGGTGAAAAACCCTTGAAAATACAGTAAAATTCGACCTAGGGTTTATCCCTAAAGTTCTCCCAAAAGTTCCCCTCTTAATGAATAAAAATTAGAAAACTATATATAGATTTTACAACTTGACGGCGTCACGTTATAGCCTTTGACGCCGTCACCTCGCCGCTAAAACACTTCTCGGATTGCTCAGATCCACTTCTGATGCCGTCCCCCTCTAATCCTTTCTGGGCCGTCTCCCTTTAGCTTATAACGTGACGGCCTAGGCGTCACAAAGCGTGACGTCGTCACGTGTTAATTCCCATAAACTTTCTGGAGCGTCTCGTGTAACTTAATATCCACCTCTTTGTCAACTTGTGACGCCGTCACCTTGTAATGCATGATGCCGTCAGGTAAAATTTCTAGCATATTTTTAGACTTTGTCGTTTTCTTCACTTTTATCCTCCAAAAACGTCCAAAATGCTTCCTTTTCCAGATTTCTTCTCCAAAGTACCTAAAATGACAAAAGGAACGATTTAAGGCAATATTTGATCGAATAATTATGGATTAGGGCTTAAATGACCCCCTAAAAGCGTAACACTTTTCGCCTCATCAAATACCCTTACACTTGAGATTTGCTTGTCCACAAGCAAATGCGCTTTTATTCTAATTAAAATACAAGCTAGGGGTCATTTAACACTAATATAAAAGTAATTATACACTAGCACCTCACAAATAGTGTTTGGATACTCACATCTCTCGGGTGTTATAAAAGTATATATCACAAATGGAAATGGAAAAAATCTCACTACCTGTCACCTTCAAATCGGAAAGCAACTTCCTACCACCTTCAAAAAGAGATTGGAGGAGCTACTTAAAGCTTACAAAGACGTGTTCGCATGGTCATACTCCGACATAACAGGAATTCCGAGAACACTCATGATTGATGGGAAGCCTTTCAACACGGAGCATAGGCTCAATGAGTCAATGAGCATCAAACCGACTAAGCAAAAACGTCAAAGTATGACTCCCGAAAAATATACAGTAATTTGCAAAGAAGTAACTAAGCTCATGAAGGCTGGGATACTTAGAGAAGTTAAAAATCCATCTTGGTTCGCTAACCCTATAATAATCCAATGAAGGGACGAAGGATGGCACATATGCGTAGATTTCACGGACATCAACAAGGCTTGTGCTAAACATGTTTGGCTTCCGATAGAGAAAGATGGAAAATCAATATCACCATCAGATTATCGGCTGAAGTGTTTCCTCTGCACGAACAAAGGGTATCACCAGATACAGATGACAGAAGAAGACGAGGAAAAGACAGCCTTTCACGTGGGAAAAAGCACATACTGTTATAGGAAGGTACCTGTTGGTCTGAAAAACGCGGAAGCTACATACCGACGGTTGATAGAGAAAGATTTCGACAATCAAATGGGAAGGAATTTGGAAACCCACACTGGCTACATGATCATAAAAAGTAAGACAGAGGAGGACCTACTCTCCGATATCGAAGAGACGTTCGTTCAGTTAAGAAGAATCAACATGAAACTGAACCGAAAGATGTGTTCCTTCGGTGTTGAAAAAAGCAAACCCAAGGAAAAACAGATCGCAAACCAAAGGGTTCGGGCCAACCTCCCAAGGTTGAAGGCTAACCCAAGTAAACAGGCTCAGAATTTGTTAGAAGGGGCCTATAGTCCAGAAGTTAGGCTAGAAGCACCCATCGAGTTTCTTTCAAAGGGATTCTACAGGTCTTTGTCATTATTTAAGGATTGTATCATGGGTACATGTAAAACAACCTTCAGATGGAGTATGGAAGCCGAGGAAGCTTTCCAAAGATGGAAGGATGCATGGAAATCTTACCAACTTTCACAGCTCCAGCTGACAATGAAGCACTATTTTTACACCTTACAACACCCTTCGATGGCATCAGCGCAATACTCTTGGCAGAAAGGAGAAAGATATACATCCCTATTTACTTTGCTAGTAGGGCCCTGCAAGGAATCGAGCAGAACTAAACAAATACAGAAAGACTAATTCTGGCTCTGGTAAACGCTGCGAGGCGTCTTCGAAAGTACTTCCAAGAGTGTTGGATCGATATACTCTGACCAAACTAACTATGTAGCTTGTAAGGGTTTAGTAATCTTGGATAAATCCTTAACTACTAACAATGGAACACTGATATACTTTATTAAGTATGCGGAATCTACTTCAATAAAGCCAAGAAGAGTAATCACAACTTCAACGATTATATTAACCAAACTTTGAACCTGCTTATATTACAGATTCACTAACAATCCCTAATCGCTAAATATCTCTAATATCGAACTTGCATGTATTCGTATATGCGTGTTATCTAATGCCAACCTAGGGATCCTTTTATAGGCATAAGGAAAACCCTAGTCGGTTTACAATACTTGAACGACAAGTAAACTAATTCTAAACTAAGAACATTCTAGAATTACATAATAATCCTTAAACGTTTTGCATATTAGTCCTTTATCATAGCAGTCCTTTGATGAGCAGCACTTTGACTTTCTTCGTTAAGCAGCACTTTGACTTTCTTTATAAGAGCAGTACTTTGATCTTCAGCAGTACTTTGACTTTATAACCCAACAATCCTCCCCTAACTTGAATTCTACTTGCTTGATTTCAAGTTCCTTTGTCTTCCCCTTAATCCATGCCAAATTACTCTAGCATTTAACATCTTTATCTTCAAGGAATAATTGTATCTGTTCTTGTACTCACTGTGGTTATATTGTCATCATCAAATTAATCTTTATCAGTAATCCTTATCAGCAAATATCAGCAACAATCAGTCACACCCTGAATTTACCTGTTAAATGGCAGCGGAATTGAATTCCCGGGTGTAACGATCATGGCATCTCATACAAGGTTACATTGAACGACCTAAAGTGTCGTTTTGTAAATACAACGTTTGATCATTTTATTAAAAACATAAAAGTTTACAACATAGGTCCCAAGTGGTTTTACACATTTATTGAAAATAAAAACGACAAGATCAAACGGTTCATAAGTGCATTGAAGTAAACAGTGAGACGCGTCGACTCCTCGACTCCATGATGGTCCATATGCAAGTCACATGTTGTTATCTTAGTAACCTGAAAATACATTGCTAAAACGGTCAACAATAATGTTGGTGAGAAATCATAGGTTTATGAAAATGAATATTGTACGATAACCATAAGTATAAGGGAATGACGAACTGTCACAAAATGGAATGACGAACTGTCACATAATGGAATGACGAACTGTCACATAATTGATAAAATTGTACATTATCTCTTAAGCTCATGACCCCGAAGCTAGACTGTAGGTAATGCCCCTTCAGAGTGTTTTGCCCGACACTCTAACAATGATCAAATGAAATGCATCCGTTTGACTGTTGGTAACCCCAACACGGATGGAGGCGTCACCCTCAATAGATCTATCCACTCACTCTCGCTTAAATACAATTAACGGTTCATGATAGGGGACTTAAAACATGGCAATGTAGTAACTTAAGTAATGTATATGGATTTGATACTTAGGCTCGTATGAAAAATGGTGCAATGTATTCTCCCCCGTGGGATTTGAAAACAATAAAAATGTAAACGGGGCTATGAAAACTCACCTCTAGTGATGGTACAATCGGTAATGTATGAACTGAAGAAATGAGGTGCAACTCCTAGCCGCAACCTAAAATGAATGCATGTAATCTAATTTAGATTATGAAATGGGTTCATGTATGCACTTGCACTTATAATCTATACCACTCGTTTTGTATTCAAAATATGTATTGTTGTCGAAAATATAATTTATATCTTCGTATAAGGTCATAATGAATATTACATGTTCATATAGTCTAATAATGTTATACAATAGTTATATAGTGAATAATAGTGAAATATAGGTTTTAGACGTAAAATATAACACTTAGTAATTTTTGAAATACGGTTAAAAATGGCTTCGGAAAACTAGTTGTAAATCAGTGAATATTGAGAGTTAGGAAATAAAATTGGTATTTTTGGAAAGCTTAGCACCAAGCCTAAATATGTTCAGGAGTGAAGTTTTGCTCAAAGTGTCTAGATTTTATGATAAATGGTCGAAAAGTATGGTGTTTTTAGGCTAAAGCTGCCATTTCTGGGCAGTTTTTATGAATGTTTGGATAGCTGTAGATTACTCATTTTAAGTCCAAATGACAAACGGCTTTTTGATTTGAAAACTAGGCCAGGTGCTCTAACTTTTGTTCCTTGGAGTCCAAAACTCCAGAACTGAGTCAATTGACGGGAAAATAGCTCTCAACATGGGTGTTTCTGGGTATACTTAGAAAATTTCTGAGTAAAGTGCTGGTGGTCTATTAGTGAAAATAATAACTTTCGAAAAATCATAACTAATTCGTTATAAGGCCGATTTTCAAGTTCTTTATATCCCCGAAAAGGTAAAAAGGTATACTAACATATTTTCAATAGTTTATCAAGTTTTGAAAAGGTCTAAGGCTTGCTTTTGGCCAAATCAATTCGTACATCAGCAAACATTTTCTGGAAAATGTATAAAGCTAGTAACATTTTGTTTTTGGCATATCTCCTTCGTTATAAGTCCGTTTTTAGCGATTCAAAAGGCCATAGTTTCGTCTAAGGATGTATTTTCTATATCTTGAGTCCAAAATTTACCAAAGCTCACTGAATTTTTCCAATTTTTAAAATAGGGACAGAAGGTTAACATATGGTTCCAAAAATGATTTTACCTAGTTTGTACATGTCCAAATCCACTACTAACAACATCAACTCATCCCTTAATCTACCATACACCTTCTTAGGGTGTCATGGGTTCCCTAACATCACCATTTCAATCATTTCACCAAGGTTTCATAAGGAATTCATTTTACACATAAAATGATAGAAATTTAGGTTTTTGTGGTATAAACTTCAACATGCAAGTTCAAAAATAATAATTGTACATAAACCTAGCAAGGAAATTGTGGTAGAACTTGTAAAAATTGGTGATGAACTTACTTGAAAACCTATAACTTATATGAAGAAAACCTAACAATCCATAGGTTTATATTGCAAAACCTTGTAATGGATGTATTCTAAGTCTTGTAAAATACTTGGTACTTGAAAAACTTGATCTTTCTTGGTCTTTGGATATGGAACGAGCTAGAGGAGAGCACAAGAGAGATGGAAAATTTTTGATCTATGTGTTATGTTTACATGCAAAAGATTACTAGTGAAAATGAGTTAGTGGTAATTTTGTTGGATGGATTTGGAAGACACAAGTGTCCCAAAGAACACTAAGGCCGGCCACCTCATGAGGAGGTGGTGGCTTTGTCACAACTTTGCATAACTTTATTTTTCGGGGTACCGTTTAGTGCATAGTTTTATATTTTTAGCGTTATCGGGTACCGGGTTAATTAAAAATAAAATATAACGCGACTAACCGGGATATAACAAAGTTGTAAAAATTATAAAAATATAATTTTCATAAACATTAGGTATTTTGGTAGGTATCTCTTTGTTAATACAATTTATTATGTATATAAGTTTAATCTTTGGTAACCTCCAAAATATAAAATAAATATATTTTAATATACTTAATGGAATTGTGACTAATATATAAAAATATTAGATTTCTTAGTGGAATTTATTTGGTATATAGATTAAAAACTATAATCATATGTTTATATTTATTTAAAAAAAATAAATATACTTAACTTGAAATTGTATAAATCCTACAAGTAGAATAGAATGCAAATGATGTTATGATGAAATGTAGACTAGCCTTAGTCTATGAAATGCACTATGGTTGATATCTCATGAAAACTGTGACTTAACCTACCCGGTCTTGTCAATTGAATACTCGTAAACCTAGTTTACGTAAAATAATGAATTGTAAATATTGCATGTGTTAGGAACACGTTTCACGTTTACAAAGTGTTGATCATTAGTTTGTAATAGGTTGCTATATTTGACTTATTATATTTTACATTTAATCATTTAGTTATGAAAGTTTATGATGTAATTTCATGATATGTAAAAGTCCAAGGGGTGAAATGGTAAAATAGTAGAAGTATCTAGTGCCTCTTGGACTTCCTATAAATACATGTTGTAAGCCCTCATTAGGGCTTGTTCGTTCTCTAATGCTACATCTATTTTCATTACATCATATTTGAGTTCCGTTCGAGTGAATTGTGATTGAAGCCATAAGTGCTAAAGAGTTTGGTTGGAGAAGTGACAACCTGCACGAAGAGACAACGATCCTTGTTTACTTCACTCTCATGACGCTTCAAAAGTCAAACAATAAACTATCTGGAAAAAAACTTTGAGTACTCGCATGAAATTTGTTTTTTTCAGCGAGTAAGTCAAACTTGCACGAAGTCTCGTATTTTTTTCCGCGAGTATCAACCCTCCAGCGAGTATGCAACTATCTGGCAAAAAACAGGACGGTCTCGCTTTTTTTGTCCAGCGAGTATCAAAGATTGGTTGAAAGGTGACAAACTTGCACGAAGTCTCGCTGACTCAAGTTCCTTACTCGCTGGAAAAAAACTTTGATACTCTACGTAAATTGATACTCGCTGGTTTTAGTGATTGATACTGTCGCTATGTAGTTGCATATCGCTGGAAAAAACTTAGATATCCTATGGTAAAAATTGATACTTCGCTGGTTTTTAGAAAACTTGATACTCGCTAATAAACATATTGGAAACTCCGCTAGCGTGACAGTTTGATACTCGCTATAAGCTATAATACCTCGCTAGCTTACAAATCCTTACTACAACTAAACGATAGAGGAAAAAATGGCTTCTCGCCAAGATTTTTTGATGATACCGCTGACCGAAACACCAAACTAGCTAGAAGGATCAATGAAACCGCCAGCTAATCCCCAAACTCGCTAAATACAAAAAACCAAATTAATACTCGTTAACCCTAAGTGTTGGAACTCGCTAAGGAATTCAAAATACGTACTGATCAAGCTTTCTCCGTTCCAAATGAGTACCAAAGTATATATTACCAAAGTATAAAAACGTAAGATAAACCTTTAACCATAAAACAAATACCAAATATGCTTAACGAGACAAAAGCTAATCAAACGAGACCAAAAAAAAACCACCAAATATCTAAAACACAACTCTAATATCCCTAGGCGAATGATACCCTTGTTAGGTCACCTCATTTTGCCATAAAAACCAAAGATACAATGTAAGAAGAAACTTAGAATAGAGAAGAAGAGTGTGG
>LBNU01037240.1:30310-50232 GCA_014162995.1 Artemisia annua | reverse complement strand
AATGAATACATGAGGCCATGTATTTATACTATCCCAACCTTGGAGCATTCCCTATCCCAGGCGATGTGGGATAGGGGTGTTTAGCCGATCCTAGCCCAAGAGGAATCTCTAGATCCTTCTTGCCTTTTCGTCTAATGGTCGCTAGGTACCGTTAAGTGCTTATTTCGTGAATTTAATAATTATTCGTAACTAATACAATAATTATTATTAATTGAAACTCATACGTAAAGTGTGCAATCCCGAAGTCTCGTGTTCGAGTCCGGACATATTCATTAATTTTTATCCGTTAAAACTTACAACTCCACCACATGCTGAGTGCAGAGCTACACCCTTCGTCACCTGCCACTCTAGCTCTAGCTCTAGCTCTAGCTCCATAGATATATTCTGTAATCAATATCTCCCATGTAGACTATTTGAATCTCACTTTAGTGCATACTAAAAAAGAAATGAAAATTAGAACTGTGCTGTGGTAGCCTTACCCGAACATGCTACTAAATAAGCAAGCACCTTTCATTTCAAAACTGAAGTTTTAAATCGTCTTGGTACTTGAGACAGAAATTCGATAGAACAAACTAACGAAATCACTAGTCTTTGCTTTTAATGAATACAGGTCAAGATCGGACAAACACAAATCCTATTTTTCATGAGGTAAATAGCAACAGTCCGTTGATCAGGGGATTCAATCTTAGTGTGGTTTTGTTGAAATTTAAGACCAAAACTATATTAATACTATTTGTATGTGCCTTTTTTTTATTATTATTATTTTTGAGCTTTGTCAAAAGACCGCAATAACAATAAGAAACCACAACCCCTTACCACCGCTCCTTTTCTCCAGGGTCAACCAACCATTATTGATTTCATTGCAATAAAATTTTTGAAACAACGGAATAATGGGTACCCCCCCCCCCACAATGAACACGAAACAATATTTTAAATTGGCTATCCTAGCCGCTCCTAGAATAGAAAGTTGAGAGAAGGTTATCCTAAAAAACTCGAGCACGCTAAGAAAGAACCTAGATAAGGGGATGTGAAAATTCGCATATTCTATGAACCGGGTACATATACCTATCTTACCTGGCGGACTATCTTTGATAGTGTCATCCGGCCCCGGTAATTCCAGCTCTAAATCACTACTGATATTATAGGTATCGCAAAAAGTGTTTAAATCTTTCTTAGAAAGAACGGAAGTGACTGTATATATAGTGTCAGTAACAATCTTAGAAGAATGAAAAAAGATATTAGAGTAAGGAATATCTAACCTGGAGAGTTGTGCGGAAGGGCAAGATGTGAAAAAGATAGTAGCCAGATGGACGAAAAAGTGAAGGAAGATAGTGTCTGTTTTCGTAAACGGATGAATGTGGGAGAAATGCACCTATTTATACCCACAACGATGTAAAACCCTAAAACAAATCTAAGGAACGGATACACGCAACGTGTCTAAGAAGTTAACGAACGGCGCAAATCAAGCCCAATGAACGGTCGTGATGGATGCAAAAGATCAACAGTCGGCCACCTATACGTCTTGTTAGTCAGACGATACGCGGCTAAGAATGCGTCCCGAGAAACGAGGGACAGTTGTATCGCAATTACGGCAAGATAGTGAAATGTCTAGTCAGCAGCGGATGATGCATATGCGGAATCCACAGAATAGTGACAATTGCTTGAGTCTAGTATTTAAAAGATACGCAGAATATGCTTAGAATATGCTTTCATCGTCAGCAATTAAGAAATTTAGAATATGCCGTATTCACTAGGGAATACGTCGTATTCCGGCCCTAACAGAAGACTATAAATACAAACCCTATACGGGATTTTTTGACATCATTTACTCACCACTCTCAACCACAGCCGAATTTCACCATTCCAAGGCCCCAAGATCAGTCCCAAGAGCTAGGAAGTCAAGAAGAGAAGGTCTTGTATCATCACATTAGGTTTAATATACGGGAGTTTATTGCTTAATGGGCCTTTTGGTAACGTTTCCTTTCCCATTCAGGATTCTCTTTTGTTTCTTTTTTGCTTAACCCACACTAGAATCCTATTTGTGAATGGGTGTAAAATCCTTGCCCTTCCTATCTAGGACACTTTATACCCTTCATTTTATCTTCAATCCTCCATTACCACCCGCGTGTTCTTTCCCACCGACCTTTATCACCACCGGTGCTCCAACTATCCTCCCCGGGCTTTCTCGTCGGAGTTTAATTTCATCCCTTAAAGCTCACTTGTTCACTCCTATGTCACTTCCTTTAAGGTTTTATTATTTTCTAAAGGCTTCAACTTTCTTTAATGGTGGAATCATATGTATGAAGAAGATGGTTACCAATTAGAGTTTTTTTTCTTTGAAATATTTTGGTCATAAGAAAAACAAAGACAGATATGTGATTCACATATATGAATTAGTTTTTTGTTGGATGAATATAATCTCTCTCGTTTTTTTCCTTGTAAATTTGGTTGATTACTCATTTTTTCATGGGATAGTTTATGGAAATAACAGTTCTATTGGGGTTTTTCAATTTATGTTTCATATACAAATTATTTTGATATTTCTTCATCTATTAGCAAGGTCAGGTCTGTGTTTGATATACAAATTGAACATGGCACTTCAAGAATTTTGATTACTGATGATGCAGATTAATTTTAACAGTGATTCAAATAAAAGTTAAAATAGTCAATTACTTTTTTAATATTTGTCATTAATAAAGAAAAAGAAATATTTATTTATTTATTTTTATTTATTTATTTATTTTTTTTCACACAGGACCAACTACAAACAAACTTATTATGCAAAAAGATACCTTTTCCATACAACGTTCAATCAATATCAAGCAGGCTAACGTCATATATATGATTTCAAATTACAACAAAAGACCTACTGCTTAGCTCTCTTTTGAAGAAATTTCAACGAGAAAACCCCAAGTACAAAGGTCTGGAAAGCCCACCATCTTGCATTTGCTGGATCCACTCTCTTAGCTAATCTCCACGCATATATAGATTCACCAACATGCCCTGCTATGACCGAAATAGCAAGTACCCTAAACAACCACAAGGACCGTATGATGAAAAGACATGCTGGTCTAAGTATTGGCACAGGGAAGAATGCAGCACCAATCACAGCCCACAGTCCAAAGACACAGAAAAACCATGCATAAATTGTGGGCCCATCCAAACTTTTCCGTTTCCTCATGGTGTTAGCCATACCCTCTTGCGGACTCGTGATTGGGGTGTACCCCAACTCTTGTTTCGCGTTCAGGTAATTGAAATAATGGGTGACACCAACCTATATGAAAAGAAGATTTTGTGATTTAGTGATAAACGTAGATGGATTTTGGTAATAGAGTACTGGTATATGAAGTTATAATGAACCTTGTAAACTTTCAGGTAGAAATAAGCACATCTTTGTTGACTCTATTGATGGATTTATTGAATGAGTTTGTTTTGTTTGACTTTGAGGTAACAATAAGCACTTCTTTCTTGACCTATTCTTTTCTTCTTATTTAATAGCCATGTGTTAATTAAAAAAGAGTTTAGTGGATGCTATCATATTTAATTGATTGAAGGGAGACAATAATTTTAAACACGGGAAGTATTATTTTTTGTTATACTTTTCTGTCCTTTAATACTTTAAACTTCTCAAACTTTTTATAGTATATTTTTTGGTATGGAAATCATTCTATCATGGCTGTCTTCTCTATGTCTACGACACAAACGTAGACACATGTTCCTTTCTCACAAAATTTAATTTTGATGTTTCATACAAAAAAAGCAATTATAATCATTTTCATCTAAACACTTACTACGGTAACAGTAGCTTGAAAATGCCATAATAAACTTATTATCATATCCAAACAGCTTATAAGCTCGAAATGAACTACCCATGCTATACTAATGCTAAACAATAAGACTAATGCTAAACAATCTCTAAGCTCAAAATAAACCACTCATATCCAAACAACCTCTAAGCTCGAAAAAACAATGTTCCTTACTTTTTCTTTTTTCAGAAAACCACTGTTCCTTAGATTAAATAACCCATATATGTGCGGTCTAGAGATTTCTTTTGAATAAGGATTTGTCCTGCCTACATGTTAACCACAGTCAACACAACAAAAACTAGGGGTGGCAATTTCTGACCCGATACGAAACCCGACCTGAAACCGACACAAAAATTAACAGGTTCGGGTTAAGTTAAATAGATTTCCTGTCAGGATTGGGTCGACCGATCTAACCCGTTTATTAAGTAGGTCAGGTTCGGGTTGGGAATAAATTAAGTGGGTCGACCCGCTAACCCGTTTAAGATTTTTTTCTTAAATTAAAAAATATTTATATTTTATTATACAGGTTAAATTGGTTAAACGGGTCGACCCGCAAACCCGTTTAACCTGTTTAACTCATGTAATGTGACAACTTTTATATAAAAACAGGTTAAATGGGTCAAACCGAATCCCGTTTAACCTATTCAACCCATGTCACCTATTTAACCCGTCTACCCAAGTATATATACGAGTTAAATGGGTTAGGTTCGGGTTATGTGTAAACAGGTTAGGGTTGACATAGTTGACTCGATGATTAAACTGGGTCGGGTTTGTGTTGGGGTTTTCTGACCCGCCAACCTGACAACCCGAACCCAACCCGAATTGCCACCCATCGTCAAAAACTATAACTAACATTTACTTGCAAGAAGAAAAGAAAAAATAAGAATCATAAAAAGATTCTATTAAATACTACGTAGAAAATTAGTTTCTTATAGGTTTCATGAAATATGCTTATTCAAAGTTCTGAACACCCCAAAAAGCTACTAAGACCCTCAAATATGTTTATCTAAGCACCCCTTTATAAAGAAAAAATGAGTTGCTTATAAAGAATTGTTTGGGTAAAACTAAATGCTTTAAAGCTAATGTGTTATGGATAGCCCAAATATAATGGATTAAAGCTTTTAACTTAATACCTTCCAAAAGGGTTGATTAAACCTTTAATGATGGCAAATCAAAATATTATATGCACTAATTCTTGTTCAACAAAAGAGATACCACTTATTAACGTGATGTTACATTACTTATTAAAAATCAATACCAACATCGCACAACGTAGGTCTCAAATATCAAATTTGACACATTGGCCATAACGTTAGCAAAAATAACTAATGTTAGGTGTAGTCCTCAGTCCTCACCCATCAAAACACTATCACTCACTAACACCTCCATATCGCATCATCTTTTATTCTCTCATTCACTCATCACTCATACTCACATAACCATCACTCAACATTTACTAACATGCAAAATATATACACAACACTCGCAAACACAATTACTCACTTGCATTTTGGTCCAGTCACCACGTTGACTGAACGAAGAAAAAACTTGCCTTGTTAGCTACCACATTTTATAAATAATTATCTTTATAAGCAAAGTTTAAGGTGATACCATGAAATCTTAAATACCCTATTTTTACAAATTTACAATCAATAGAGATTCAAATACCCTGAATAGGAAACATGGAAAGACGCCCTCAAAGAAAATTCGATATCAAAGTCAGCTTAAAAAAAGGTATCAAAAGGCTATTTATATAGATATTCTTAGTTGAAGGATAAATAATAAACACGCATCAATGTAATGAACAAAAAATG
The DNA here is from genome assembly GCA_014162995.1 of Artemisia annua. NCBI lineage: Eukaryota > Viridiplantae > Streptophyta > Magnoliopsida > Asterales > Asteraceae > Artemisia > Artemisia annua. Next base: position 44,612 of record LBNU01037240.1, on the reverse strand, counting down.
CCATTTGACACTCCTGTTTCTTATTTTCAATTTAAGCCATAACGTGTCAAAGTAAAGAGATATCCATAAGGAATGGATTTAAGTGATATCATAAGAACAAACAGTTTGTGTTCAAAGTAGTTTCTTCCTTTTTTGGTGTAAGATTTAGGTACTAGTAATATTATAAGAACCATATGTATAGATTTAAAAAGCAACCATTAAGATTACCACAGTTCTAGCATTTCAAATGTCCCTTTTTAGGCTTTCAAGCAATAGTTTGTGCTCATGACCATGATCTGAACCTAATTTCATATTAAATAAGTAGATAGAGAGTAAACAAAATAAGGAAGTCAAAAAAGACCTCGTATTTCTGCAGATTTCGAGCTGCATTAGAGAGTGACAAATTTATCAATTCAATGATGAATTCAAGCAAAACTGATTCCTATTAATTGGAAGCTAAAAATATATAAATTTGAGATGAAGATCACGAATTATTGATTCAGACATGTTAAAGACGATTATAAGATGAACTGGTTAATCAAAATTAGAACAATGACTTCATAGCACCTAAAAACAACTCAATCAGCTAGACATAATTGCTTCAAAGTCCTTCAAGCATTTCATCAAACATGTAGTGCACATATAAAATTCCTCCAAATTCCAGTAATTTCATATTTGAAAATCATTATGTTCCATTATCCAATGATTATATATTCCACACACAAGTAAAAATATCAATTAAAAACAAAATAAACACAGCCGAATCTACTTTAACACATCCCTAATATACAATCTCTTTTTTTAATTTTTTAATTTTTTTTTTTTTAAATTTAGACGTGTATTGTTGAAGAGGATTTGTATGAATACATGAAACCTTAAAACTGGGAAATGAAAAAACTGGAAAAAAAATATATATATAATAATAAAATAAAAAATCTTTAAATCAATTTCCATACCTTATCCTGAAGAGCAAAAAGCTTAAGCAAATTGGAGATACATTGAGTCGAAGAAGACAAAATAGAATTTAGATGCTCAGAAAATGAGATTATATATTCCGGTGGATTTTTTTTTTCCTTAATTTTTTTTTTTATTTCATCAAAATAGAATTTACATAGTCGTTGAAGGCAAATAAGCAACAAGCTATGCCGCTAGCTCTTTTTGGATTGCAAAGCTAACTCTTTTGAAACTACATTCGTGGATCTATCTTTCATAACATTACTGTTCATAACTCGTTGGATTCTGTTGAGTAGTTCCACCGCCTCAGGTGCAAGAAAACCAAATGTATCAAACATGAAAGGAATAAACACATGTTGATTTTCAATGCATGCTTTCTCGTGTTTTGTCACTTTGCACAAGGCGGCTTTCAAAGCGGCATAAAACCCCGACTACTCAACCCTACGAGAGGAGAAACCACACAAGCATGTTTCCCCCCAACCCATCCAAAAACCAAAATATCAGCCGGTCTCAATGTAGATCTTCCATCCATCGGGTCCGTCAAAAAGTTCACATGCGCTTCTTTCTTGGCGGAGATCCCGACACGCCTACATACATAAAAAATGACGTCTCTAACAAAATCATGTCTGTACTTGAATCCCGAGAGCTCTTTACAATGAACCGCATGTTCCCCAAAGGAATTCAAACATGCCTTGCGACAAATAGAGCATATCTCATCAACCGGAAATAATGGAATCATAAGCCGAAACTTAAGGATAGTACGATATTCCACCGGTGACATATGTTAACCTAGCCCATCTATGGGGAAACAATTGAAAGAAAAGTAGTGCATTGTCTTCTTGAAAGCAGAAGTTGGGTTTTTCAATAATAAAACAGGCGCGACGATCTATATTTCTGAAGAAGCTTTGATATTGGCTTTGTATGGATTTAAATTAGTGTGAATTTTTTAAATGACCATTATTGGAGATCAATTACTAAAATAGACCATCGAAAAATAGTGTTACAAAAATGAACAAAGTGAACAAAATGAGTTTGCTCGTCCCTTTTGTTGCTCGTCACTTCTCAAAGGAATAAAAAACTAGAAGAAAGAAATAAAAGCAGACAAATGAAAACAACACACCCGCTCACTTACTCAAATTCTGACAACACAACACTCATAAAAAAAACAAACCCACTCACTCACTCAAATTCTGACAACACAACACTCTTAAAAACAATACAGCCACTCACTCACTCAAATTATTCAAATTCAATTCATATCTTCACAACCCAAAAAACTANAGGATCCCTTTAGTCTATCTCATTCTTCGTGCTTGTGTTCGTAACCATTACCATCCGCCATCATGGAAGGTGGTAATATCCTTGATCCCAACAACCCAATTTAACTAAACCCACCTCCTAGAGCCCGCACCTTAGGAGAGTACTCCCGACACGCCTACATACATCAAAAATGACGTCTCTAAAAAAATCATGTCTGTACTTGAAGCCCGAGAGCTTTTTACAATGAACCGCATGTTCCCCAAAGGAATCCAAACATGCCTTGCGACAAACAGAGCATATCTCATCAACTGGAAATAATGGAATCATAAGCCGAAACTTAAGGATAGTACGATATTCCACCGGTGACATATGTTAACCTAGCCCATCTATGGGGAAACAATTGAAAGAAAAGTAGTGCATTGTCTTCTTGAAAGCAGAAGTTGGTCGCGACGATCTGTATTTCTGAAGAAGCTTTGATATTAGCTTTGTATGGATTTAAATTAGTGTGAATTTTTTAAATGACCATTATTGGAGATCAATTACTAAAATAGACCATCGAAAAATAGTGTTACAAAAATGAACAAAGTGAACAAAATGGGTTTGCTCGTCCCTTTTGTTGCTCGTCACTTCTCAAAGAAATAAAAAACTAGAAGAAAGAAATAAAAGCAGACAAATGAAAACAACAAACAACACACCCACTCACTTACTCTTCTGACAACACAACACTCATAAAAACAACAAACCCACTCACTCACTCAAATTCTGACAACACAACACTTTTAAAAACAACACACCCACTCACTCACTCAAATTATTCAAATTCAATTCATATCTTCACAACCCAAAAAACCAAATGCCTCATCTTTTATATCCACATTCATACATTTTAATCCTCATTTTTCACAAACTTATATATTAACACCATCTTAGTAAAACATTGGGAAGATATACAATCACTCAAACGCTTCAAACTCGGTAAGACAATTTCCTTTTCACCTTTTCTCTTCAATTCTGCATCTTAAGATAAAAAAGCGAGCAAATAGTATGGCGAGAAAGGGTTTGCTCGTCCCTCTTTTGTCTTTAGCGAGAAAAGGTTTGCATTCCGGCGAGCAAATGTAAGTGGCGAGAAAGGGTTTGCTCGTCCCTTTTTTGTCTTTTGTTTGAATACCGGCGAGCAAATGTAAGTGGCGAGTTTTTCCGTTTTGTGTGTCGTTGAATGATAAGAGGATGGGGACCGGCTACGTCATCGTGGCGAGCAAACGAAAATGGCGATCAAATATCAAATTCTCGAAGTGTCGATTTTGGTAAACATCTTTGAAAGTGTTTATTTTGGTAATCGAGTATGAGAAGTGTGTTTTTTGGTAATTTATTTTTTACATTAAATATATACTAGCAGGGCATCCGCGCGTTGCGGCGGCGGGTATCCTGAAATAAAAATTTTCGGTGAATCATGTATTTTAGTTTATTATGTTGTTTTTTATATTAAATTTACTGATATCAAGAATTTCATGTGACGTATTTTAACTCCTTAACTAAGGAATTTATTTCGTCGTCTTTTTTAAAGTGATTCGTATAATATGAGTCCGTTTGGCCCGTGCCCGTTTAGCCCATGCCCGTTTGGGCTTGAATATTTGTATGGTGTGATTTATTATTTGTATTATGGACATTTAATGCATGATTTTTTTAAGTTTGTTGTACAAATTTGTATTTCTTATGTAATGAGTGTTTTAATAACTGTATTAATTCTATTTATTGACGTTAATTATGAATGTAATTGTGCAAAAGTAACTTGTACATTTTGCTTTAGTATTTGTATTCATTTAAAAATCTGGGTCACATTAATTGCTCATTTAAAACTAAAATAAAGAGTGTTTTTGTATTTTAAAATCCTATGCTTTAAAAGTTGTACGTATTAATTTTAAGAGAAAAAGTGCTTTATGTATTACATGTAGTATAGATAAAAACAATTTGTGACATTATCAAGTAATATATTTTATTCAAACAATCAATAAAAGTTCTCCACCTAGTCAAAGATGACTTCATCAAAAACTCTCTTTTAATATCATTAATCATAGTTATCAGGATCCCGATCCTAATCTTAGGATCTTACGATTTTACGATACTGCAAAGCAAAAACGATCCGGATCCTACATAGGATCTTTGCAAGCTTAAGATCTTATAGGATCCCGATGTTGACCATATGATCTTAAGATCTAATCCGATCCGATCTTACTTTTTTAGGATTAAAAACTAAAAACTATAAAATTTAAAGGTTTTTATTTTATTTTATTTTATTTTATTTTTTTAGAATTCAAAAAACATGTTAATCTTTTTAAACGTTTTATAATCATAATTTAGGACAATATTTTTATGAAACGTTTATAATATTTTGTGTTTATAATGTATAATAATTTGTAGATTTGTATAATATTACAAAAAGTATTAAGAAATAACATTAGAGTAGGTCTTAAGATCTCGATCCGATCTTACGATCACGATTTTGCAAAGACGAAAACGATCCTGGTAGGATCCCGATCTTGGTATTAATAGATAGATTAATAGATTCGAAAGAAACAAGAAGGTATACATTTTATTGACGTGCGTGGCAACTTTGACTTAATTAAGATGCAACAAATCAAACAAGAAATAAGGATAAATCATAAAAGTACATAGAACATGACATGTTAGATATGTAATTAATCACTTTTGTTTGGTAGGATAAGAAGCCATCTTATAAAGACCACACATTCCTTCACTTTTACCAGTATTTCTCTTCATCCTGATGTAACCTTTCTCGCCCCATTTTGGTCCCCAAGAGTTCCTTACTGTAACGTAGTCGACTCCTTTACTTGTTCCATATCCAACTGCTGCTACTCCATGATCAAGATCAGTTCCACAATGTCCATCAAACACACCCTGCATGTACAACATATCTCTTAAGTACTTTACTTATGTAATTTGAGTTCATGCATGCATGATAAACTAAACAGGTCATTATCAGACTTACGCCACTGTAAAATTGGAAGTCACGACCAGAAGCATCGATTGCCACACTAATTGGCTGATTTGCAAGTGCTTTTAAGAAGCTATTTTCATTGTTGCGAGGTACGTCATGGTAACCACTGATCGTCACCCTTTCCGACACATCCTGATCGAAGAGAAATAATCATGGACTTGGACACGTTAGACAAATGAAAGAACATACAAACAAGAATATATTGATATCAAGCTTTAGATAGATGCATGAGCTAGCTAGCTAGCTGGTACGAATTGTATATGCTCTTTACTGATTTTGTTGCATAGACTATGAAAGCATGTACTTTTATGGATCAAGGTTATGTTTTAAGACTGCATGCAATGACTAATTCTTTTTGTGATAGTATGGATTCATATTCGTTTAGTTATATCGATCTAGCTTCTAAGTTTGGAGCTTACCTTCTTTTCATCACAAGTTCCTTCACTCATAATATAAGGATACTCTTCTTCCTTATGAAGACCACCATTTCTGACTATAAAGGAGAAAGCATAGTCCATCAAACCTCCATTGCAACCATTATTAAAGCTTGTATCACAATCGATCAATTCCTGCTCCGACAACTCTGTTAAATTTCCTGTCACAATTTGGTTTATACCCTCCACCGCAGCCACCGTTGAAAATGCCCAGCAGCTACCTGTGTAGGTTGTTGGAATTCATCGACCATAAGAACATATGGATATTATAGTAATCACTTATTAGGAAGATCTAGCTAGCATCTGTGGTGCCGAATTGTCCAATATTTGTACTTGTGCTAAAAATTTAGTAGAACATCATAAATTTATAGTTATCGACTATAAATGAAAACTAATTATATATGAGCATGTGTGGATTGTGCCCCAGACCTCATTGTAAGTTTAATTAATACTCTATTGGTTATACTCACCGCATGAACCCTGGTTCTTGACGGGTGCAACGGCTCCTTTCTTTCTCCAATCCACTGACTTGGGCAGATCCACAAAATCTCGATAAGTGAACTCTTCAGACGACTCCTCTCTCTTCTCAGGCAACTCACCCTTAAGCCCCAAGAACTTGTTCTTGAACTCTTCATGACTCAAGTCAGCAAACTCATTAAGCCCAAGCCAGTAGTTGCTAACTTTCTTATTTGTTTCATCAATATGCTTCAAGTTGTCCTTAAAGATCTCCAACCTATGTAGCTTCTCTTCAAGACTATCGTAAAACTTTCCGTGTTTTGAGACCCATGATTCAAAGAGGTTAATGACCTTATCAATGCATGTCAAATCCTCAGGGGTGTACCCCACGATTGAGTACTCATGGGCTAGAGCGGAAAAGGACAATAGCGCAAAGAAAAGCACGAAAAAGGATGACCTTCTGGAAGAAGAGAAAAGTGTCATTTTGTTTTTGTTTTTTTTGTGTTGTGGATGGTTGAGATGAGATTGAATGAAGGATGAATGTGAATTTATACAGGGTGTACGTTTTGGCCATATGTTGCTTTCAAGTTAAGTTGTTTCCATATATTTAAGTCTTAAAGTTTGCTTCTTTTTGGAAGTCTTTTGATCCAAGCATGTCTCCAAGGAATAATTTAACCTAAGAGCAGGTAAAGTGTGTAGGTATTGATGGTGTTCAACATGTTTATTACATCATTATTTTGACAATATTTGTTGCTTCTTCTATAACTTTTGCATGTCTATGCAACTGTTGCTATTCATCCTGATTGAAGTGTGGTTCAAAAAACTGAGAATGACTACAAGATGAACTCATATCAATTTATAGAACTCGTGTCTCGTTGGCTCACTCCAGAATATCAGGGCTTCAACTTCTTGCACACACTGATTAAATCATAGTTTAGATGTAAAAAAGATATACAGAGATAAATGACTAGATCATCTCGTGTCCTAAAGTTACATTGTGATTTAGTCACTTAATTCTACTCACATTGCATATAGGACATGCAATGTCACCTCATGGCAAATCAGCTTATTATAAACAAGCGACTGTTGCTGCAAATGAATAATGTCATGTCATGGCGAACCATGTTATTGTGGGTCTATGGACCTCCATTAGAGTTGCTCTGCTACTCTAAGGAGAGCAAATCTTATATGCAAACATTAAGATGAACCTCTTTCATGTAGTTCTTAGTAGTGTTTCCATTAAATTGTTTTACTAATATGTCACAATTGTTTCATGTTTGAAGCTTCACGAAGAAAACCTACAAAAGATAACTTCCAATTGTTCCACCTTAACAAACTCAGAAAATAGCGGAAAATGTTTCCGAGAGTTCTAATACAATGAGTCAATGGATTCCAGAGACATTTGGATGCAGTAAAAGATTAGGATGCTTTGATTGAATTGGACTATCTTAAGTAGTGACATTCGAAGGTGAGGACATGACAGACAGAATATCCGTGATAGAAGACATGGCGCTCAGAGCTGCTTTCACAACATCCTGAGAACAACCTGGTTTAACCATAGCTCGTACCTAAATGGGCAATCACATAAGCCATAAAATATGAGAAAAATTAGCGGCTGCAAAAGCGAATAACTATATAGTGAAGGTAAAATTATTGAGATTTGTAAAGTAAGCACCTTCTCAAGATATTCATTCAATTTCTTAATACGGCCCATATAATCTAAATCCTCAACACACAAGCTCATAACCCGAGAATCAGCACCTGGACCGTCAAATTGAAGGGGTCCTGGGTTTCTGTAAATATCATCTAACAACAATTGTCTGGCGTTTTCTCTCAGCAGCCTGCACCGTGCAATTCCAAACAACAGATTAGTATTTACGGCATATGTTGAAGATATATTAATAGTAGATTACTAGGGAGGTTTAGGGGTGTTAGTCGGGTTGACCCGATCGGGGAAAAGCCTAATTTCAAATAAGTGTCTTTGAGGTGACATACTCGTATACTTTGCCTCTCAAATCCACAGTAGCGGGATGGACAAAAGGTTTTCCAATTTTCATTGCTCCAGAGCCATGACCGCTGTGCTTGACACTCAACATAGCCTAAAAATTGCAAAAGAAGTCAAAAGTAACTAATCTAATCCACATATAATTTGAAAATATATTGATGCATACTTGTTACTGGCTTACATAAAATGAAGATGATGAAAGTTTACCGTGATTGGAGCAGCACCACAACGCCACTTGTTAGAAGGACTCTTGAGATTAGTTACGGTGGCCATATAACCATTTAGACCAGCTGCCAGAATATGGTAACAAATATGTCCAAGAACCTACATTATCAGTGCTTTTGGTTAAGAATAGAGTATAAAATTATAACAATGTCTAATTCAGAAGAAAAAGAACTTACATAGGCATAGTCGCAATCAAATTTGGATGGCAAAGAACCACGAGCTTGATAACCAAAAAAGTGGCAGATGGCATTAAATTTCTTCCCCTTGTATGATCCTTCTTTCTGTTACAAAAGTTAACATATAGTCAGTATACATAGATTATATCAATAATAATGGGTAAAGCCGACAAGCTCCTCCTATTCTACCTGTCGTTTGTTCATTTCTGCCTCCACAAGTTCGGCAAGAAGCTTCTCGGTTTCAATCTGAAATGTGAAACAAGAATTAACCAATGCACTTATAACGTGGAACCTTCATCATGACGCTAAATTAAACAAAGTACCTGAGATAACTGGGCCAAGTCATCAGATTCAGGATAGAGGAGAAGCTGCATTACAGGAACGGAATTATACATAGAGTTTAAAAGAGAAATATTACCATGTGCAGATACTGAGATACATAATGCAAACATACCTGTTTTCTAATAAAGGGTGGTAAAAACTCAAACAAGGCAAATGCCCATGGTGACAGTTGTGTTGATATTTTATCAGCAGAAACACCTTGTCGAAGAAGACTATGAATTTCCTGGAAGCAGATATTAACGACATATCAGACAAGTTAAATATAAACAGGAATCCAAGCTTAAGATTAAATTGTGGTGACCAAGAAATGATTCGTATTTCTAAAAAGCTACATGAGCTTTAGTTACCTGCAATAGAGCATAGAATTCAGGGATGCTTTCTATAAGCCCTTCTGGTAGTAGGATAACACCATGGTACTTCTCTGGCTCAGTTGTAAAAAAACATTTTAGTATATGGTACAGTAATAAAAAGCATACACAAAATTGACCACCAGTCAAAAACCTTGTTCAGCCCTGGCTTGGATGGCGTCACAAATCTGTTTTGTTAAGTCAAAGATAGTAAGTTTTGAAGCAGCAACTTCTTCACCAAGAATAACCTACAAACAAGATCTACAAGGTTACACCGGGGAACAAGGCGATATAGAAATTATGATCAAAATAAAATATGGGAGGTAATTAGTAAGTCGCACCATGTTTGGATGTGACTGCAGAGTGCATTCCAAGGCCACATGAGACGCCTTCCGACCCATGAGTCGGATAAAATAGTAGTACTGGAATTGAAGAAAGGAAATACATAGAATATAAAATCACAGAGTTTACAACAATATATTGATCAGTTAAATTAAGGTGGATCACCTTCTCTGCAGAAAGGGCGTCTGTGCAGACGTTGCTGATGAGCTGAGAGTTAACCTGGACAAAATACAAACTGCTTTAAAATACTTAATATCAGATGAATGATATGCATGTTATCTGAAAACTAGCTGTAACACCCTAGGCAAATCCCACATCGACAGAGGCTTGGAGAGGTGCTGGGTATATAAGAATAACATCCGCCTTAACAGACACAACGCGTTTTGTGGTCTACTGCGAGTAGGGTTCTCAGGAACTACGCAGTTAAGCGTGCTCGTGTGATAGTAGCACTGGCCTGGGGGACCTGCCGGGAAGTCTCACACGAGGGCCACAAAAGCAAAGCCGTGAGCCATCAGGGCCGTGAGCCGTCAGGGCAAAGCGGACAATATTGTGTATCAGTAGGCGGGATGTTACACTAGCCTAGTCACATATTATTCATGTTGCCAAGACAACAACTGAAAATTAATTTTGACTTGCACAAAAGTAAGAAAAGGCATTAAGAACGTCAGCATATATTTTATTATTATTATAATCACACACTTTACACTTTCATTTAAAGAGCATGCTTGTTCATGCACTCCCTGTATAAAAATTTTCCATGTAAAGGCTCATATGATGTTATCGAAATCAAAATTTCCAAACCTTGCAAATTGTGTCAAAACCAACATTTGCTTCAACAAACTGATTCTTGAGATCACCATTCAACGTAACAGGAACTCCAACAACCTATTAATAGCAAACTATATCAACATCAATGTATACATTAGCTAAAAGGAACTTTGTAACATGAAACATAGTGAATCGCAACCTTTGTAACGCATTTTGCTTCAGCGAAAGTCTCTGCAAGCTGAGCAGCATCAGAATTTGATGTTACACCTTTAAATAAAAGAAATCAGGATCATTGATAAACGATCAGGAAGCTTGATGTCAAATATTATATTGTAAACAATAATTCATATATAAATACCTCCAACAATAACAAGCCCGTCCAACTTCAGATCATTACAGGCAGCCATGGTGGCATTTACTTGTTCAGTTGTTCTTATCTGATCCTTTGTCCGTCCAAGCAGATCATAACCACCTTCAAATAACTTATATTTACTACAGAACCGGAAAAGAAATTCATGCATAAAAACTGTATTTTCGTAGAAGTACCTTGATTTTTGTATGTTGCAAGGACATCATCTGTGATTTCAAGAGTTTTTTGAGCGAATAATCCTTCGGAACCACCTGGTTGGTCAAATTGCAAAGCATACATCACAATGGCTAAAAAGTGCTTGTATAAACTTGATGTAATTTTTTCTTCTCTAGATTCTTGCTAACTTGTTTTAATGAAAGCGCCTCTCAAAAAAAATCAAGAGAAATTCCCAGTCATGCTAAACTAATGGCTTGTAGAATGGAAGGAAAGATTAACAATAGTGTGTTCATTATAGGTCATGTAGTGTTATGGAATCTGTTACAGTAAGTTCTCTTACATATCAAAGGGGTCTAATCCAAACATGTGGTTGTTAAATACTTACCCAAAAATCCAAGCAAAGTGCTTTTGGGGTTGTGAATTTTGAGAGCTTCATGAAGGCCCCAAACAACATTGTGCCCTCCCGGAGACTGTCTACCACAGAATACCAGTCCAACCCTGAAACGAGAAAATTTGTGAAAATGTTTATATGAGCTTATCTGTAGATACGTAGTATACACATGATAAGTGATGAAATCTTTCTCCTGGTCCTACACTAAGAAGGATGTTACGCCCCATGAATACTAGCACCCCTGATCCTAATGGAATTTATATCAGTCAAAATTTTAAAAGAGATAAAAGCTGAAAACAAACAGTTGGTGATACCTCAATGCTGGATGGTCGTTTATAATGTGTGCACCAGGGACTTTGGCTGTTGCCCTAAGAAAATGGACTAAACGCTGACCATATGTGTGAGGAAATGATTGACTGATAGCATGGGCACCAGAAGAATCTGACACAGTAGTTCTATCACCAAATTCTACCCGCACAGTAGTGCCCTAAGCAGAAGAAGAAGCTCATAATAATTAGAATAGTTTACAATTCTAAGTTTAGGATATCCATCATGTAGCAATGGAAGTCATTAGGCTGCTAACTAAACATAAATGTGATACGAATCTATCCTGTACAAGGCTCATATCGATCCATAAGTCCAACTGCAGAACTCACTCAAAAAGCTAGCTTGTAAGAGGGGACACCTAGACTTATAAACCAGAAACGGCCATTTACTTCAACAACTGCGTACACGGTACAAAATCAAACATGGCCGGGTGACTCATGAGTCATTATGAATGGTCTAAAAATACATCTAGCTTTGTCAATATGAGAAAGGCAACCACTATGTAAATTCTATTTTGGTGAAATAAATATATCATTCAAACTAGAGGTGGCAAAACGGGCGGGCCGGGCGAGCACGGACAACGGGCTAAACGGGCACCGGGCTAAACGGGCACGAGCCAAACGGGCGCATGTTATACAAATCGCTTTAGAAAAGACCCAAAACGACGAAAAAATTACTCACACGTAACACTTTACTTATATTTAAAAAATTAAATATATTACATCTATAAGTTATTCTTTAAAAACAATTGTAATATTCTCCAATTGAGAGAAAATATGTGCCCGTTTGTGCCCATCTAACTTTTAAATGGGCAATATATGCCCATTTCAAAAAAAGATGGGGGCTAAATGTGCCCAAATCTTTTACAAATTTATCAAAATTAGCCCATTTTTTTGATTGCGGGCACAAATTGCCACCCCTAATTCAAACTGTTTAGCGTTAAAAAAAAAAAAAAAAAAAAAAAAAAAAAAAAAAAAAAAAAAAAAAAAAAAAAAAAAAAAAAAAAAAAAAAAAANAAAAGAAAAGAAAGAAAAAGAAAAAAAAAAAAAGAAGAAGTTTGTTAATAATTGTAAACCATTCTAATTATTATGAGTCATTACTTTGATCCCCTATTCCAGGATATATAAGCTTGAAATATAAGTAATGAAGTGGTTGGTATGTACTGTAGTTATGTAAATAGAAAATGACATGAATAAAGGACATTACGTTGAGGGTCCCTAATGTTTGCATAAAATTAAGTGATCGACATGCATATATTATATGAGGATGAGGATGGGACTTCATTCAAACACGTACACAAGGATATTATGAAGATTTACACAATCAGAAAACAAATGATCGATCATGCACAATTTACATTACACGAACAAGAACAACGTACATGTATATGAATATGAATATCATAAAAAAAGAAGAACCTGAAGGCATGGGGGGAGGTCTGGTTGGTAAAGAGATCGTTGTTTCTGAAGGTCGGAAAGCTCTCTCTTAACTCCATAATCCGATTCCATTTTTCTATGTTTTCTTCGTCACCTTCACCTATTATTATTATTATACCTAAAAACACACTAATGCACAAAGTTGGCCACTGGCTTTATATTAGTTACACTTTATAGTAAACGTCAAACAAGTGTCGCTGAAGCCGGGCGATATTACCAACCCACCCCACTTTTTATTTTTCTTTTTTTAACCCCCATACTTTCTACATCTCCCTTTTTCGCTTAACAAACTTTATGTACAACTGATCGTATTCCGTAAGTGACTAGACGACCGGCTCACTAGTTTGGTCGTCCATTCATTCTTAGCGTCATATTGGTGTTGTCATGATTTTTCCTATGTATTTGTGCCTTAACATTTCGATCTTTGATACAGCTAGTTAGGTACAAAATATACGATCTCAAACTCTAAAATTTTAGAGGTTTGTTTGATAAAATAACAAAGAAGTTTTTTTAATTATATACTTGTCACACTCCATTCATACACGCACTTTGGTTATTGAACATGCATCTATGACCAGAATGAAATCTGTTACGTGCCTTTACTTTATATTTCAATAAAATTGTGCAAATATAAAAATTGTTGTAACATTTAACTTATTTTAGCTGTATAGTTAAACATTTTTAATCTTAAAATACTTACAAAGTATATATCTAATTTTCTTTGGGTAATACTTAAATAGATAATTATATTTGTAACTATTTTTCAATTGACATTGTTAGAGCGCGAAAAAAAATTAAATTGAATAACTTTAGGGAGATTCGTGAAACATTGTAAATATAGCGGGGTGGGATTTGTGTTTTTTATAGATTAGACTTAAACTTAATATTGTTCATAAATGCATTATAGTGTAATTTAATGTAACGCTATACATTTTATTTGTGCATTAAATGCTTGTACAATATTAATACTATGCTTCAATTATTTGTACATATGAGTATCCTAATAACATTTTGGAGTGTGCAAATCACATACCTTTGCAAAACCTTTTGCTATGTACTTATTTTATGTATTTCTATCTATCTAACTATCTTATAATGGAGGAAGGCCTACTATTAATACAAATACTTAAAATTAAGCAATACAACTTCTAAGGCTATAAGTACAACAACCAATACTACTAATAGAAATTTCTCTCATATTTAATTCTAACATACAATTAATACTAACATTAAATACAATAAATAAAACATTATGTACATTAAATACAATTAATTAATTGGTCAATAAATACAATTAATGCACTTATTAAAACACCCC
>LBNU01037240.1:5241-29278 GCA_014162995.1 Artemisia annua | reverse complement strand
CATGGGGGGAGGTCTGGTTGGTAAAGAGATCGTTGTTTCTGAAGGTCGGAAAGCTCTCTCTTAACTCCATAATCCGATTCCATTTTTCTATGTTTTCTTCGTCACCTTCACCTATTATTATTATTATACCTAAAAACACACTAATGCACAAAGTTGGCCACTGGCTTTATATTAGTTACACTTTATAGTAAACGTCAAACAAGTGTCGCTGAAGCCGGGCGATATTACCAACCCACCCCACTTTTTATTTTTCTTTTTTTAACCCCCATACTTTCTACATCTCCCTTTTTCGCTTAACAAACTTTATGTACAACTGATCGTATTCCGTAAGTGACTAGACGACCGGCTCACTAGTTTGGTCGTCCATTCATTCTTAGCGTCATATTGGTGTTGTCATGATTTTTCCTATGTATTTGTGCCTTAACATTTCGATCTTTGATACAGCTAGTTAGGTACAAAATATACGATCTCAAACTCTAAAATTTTAGAGGTTTGTTTGATAAAATAACAAAGAAGTTTTTTTAATTATATACTTGTCACACTCCATTCATACACGCACTTTGGTTATTGAACATGCATCTATGACCAGAATGAAATCTGTTACGTGCCTTTACTTTATATTTCTATAAAATTGTGCAAATATAAAAATTGTTGTAACATTTAACTTATTTTAGCTGTATAGTTAAACATTTTTAATCTTAAAATACTTACAAAGTATATATCTAATTTTCTTTGGGTAATACTTAAATAGATAATTATATTTGTAACTATTTTTCAATTGACATTGTTAGAGCGCGAAAAAAAATTAAATTGAATAACTTTAGGGAGATTCGTGAAACATTGTAAATATAGCGGGGTGGGATTTGTGTTTTTTATAGATTAGACTTAAACTTAATATTGTTCATAAATGCATTATAGTGTAATTTAATGTAACGCTATACATTTTATTTGTGCATTAAATGCTTGTACAATATTAATACTATGCTTCAATTATTTGTACATATGAGTATCCTAATAACATTTTGGAGTGTGCAAATCACATACCTTTGCAAAACCTTTTGCTATGTACTTATTTTATGTATTTCTATCTATCTAACTATCTTATAATGGAGGAAGGCCTACTATTAATACAAATACTTAAAATTAAGCAATACAACTTCTAAGGCTATAAGTACAACAACCAATACTACTAATAGAAATTTCTCTCATATTTAATTCTAACATACAATTAATACTAACATTAAATACAATAAATAAAACATTATGTACATTAAATACAATTAATTAATTGGTCAATAAATACAATTAATGCACTTATTAAAACACCCCTTATATAAGAAATACAAATTATCAAGCATATTGTACAACCAACTTAAACACAATTCCTGCATTAAATGTCACTAATACAAATAATAAAGCACATTATACAAATATTCAAGCCCGAACGGGCAACGAGCCAAATGGGCTCAAGCCCGAACGGGCACGGGCTAAACGGGCTCGAGCCTGAATGGACACGAGCCAACGGGCTCGAGCCCGAACGGACACGAGCTAAACGAAAATTTTGATATCCGTAAATTTATTGTCAAAAAAAATATAATGAACTAAAATACATGATTCACCGGAAAATTTTATTTCAGGGTACCCGCCGCCGCAACGCGCGAGTACCCTGCTAGTACTATGTATAAAAGGTGTATGGTCAAAGTGAAATGTTGAATTGTTGAATGTTGAAAATTAGTCAAAAGTAAGAGAAATATATAGTGTACTCAATACTCTTATTAAAACACCATATTAATTAACAGTATATTGATTTATTCATATTGTACAACCAACTAAAAACATATATACCAAATTAAATACAAACAATTAAAACACTCCTTACTAAAAAGTACAATAAAATTTTCACAAGATATAATTTAAACAAGCTACAATATAATACAGAATATAAAATAATTAAACACACTAATTAATATTATTTTTAAAACACCCTGAATGAAAAGTACATGTTATTATACACATTATGCAAATTAATAAAATACACAAAGTTTCATACAAGCTAACAAGTTGATGGTAAATATAGTTTTGAAAACCGGACCGCACCAACGGGTTCAACCGGGAACCGGTGTCGTCACCGGTTCGGCTAACAAATAAAAGCCATCCGAAAACGAACCAGAAAGGACCTGTTAAAACCAATACAAACTGGTAAATTAGGACTCATCGAGATCTATTTTTTCAGTTAATCGTCACAGGGTACCCGCGTATACTATATATAAAGGAAAAAACAAAAAGCGAAAAGTAAGAAGTTGAAACTAAAAATAGAAATGTTGAAAACATATATTTCAAAATGAAACTATTAATACACATCGAAAACAATGTTGACCCGGGACGCTTCAAACTCGGCGGGTTGACCCGGTTTAATTTCACCCATGTTCGACCCAACCCGTCAGGTTAACCCTGTTTAAATCGACCCGTTTTTTGACCGGAACAGTTCAACCAGTTGAACCACCCGGGTCGACCCGGGTTTCAAAATATTATATTTAATCCCCAAATCTTCAAACTTTTATTAATTTTCGTTTATAATCCATAAACTTTTTTATCGCTAAACGATTTGTCGCTATAAAATCTCGTTGCTATGCACGGGTACTCGTCTATATTATATATAAAGGAAAACCCTCAAAGTAGAAAAGTGAAAAGGTTAAAAAGTTAATTAAACTATTTATTGAGGCAACATGATCAAGATCTCTTTATGTTTTAATAATGATAAATAAACCATCGAAACACATAAAATAACAAACGTTAGCTCAAAATCGCCGGAGACAATGTCTGCTCCTGGCGCGCTGCCCGCGCGGGTGACGCTTCAGGACATTGTATGGTTCCAGGCGAATTTTGAAAGTCAGTTTTCCCCTTACCCGACAAATATGGATCTTTCAATACAGGTAAGAATATGTTATGTGCTTAATTGAGAACACTCGAAACGAGTTTTGAGACTTGAGAGATCCTACTTTTAAAACACCCATTTACGGGAAAACGCCAACTCATGTTTTCTAACTAGCGCCTCTAGCGAAGGCTTTTCTAAACTTAGGGAGCTTATATATTTCATGAGACATCGTGTTGAAGCATCCATATGCTCATATCCCGTGCTTATGTCTTCTCTAATTACGTAACGGGTTTACTCCCTTATTGGTCAAACTAAGTCAAAGGTCACTATGCGTAAACGCATCCTTTCCCACTTGGGTTATGCTTTACATCAAGGCAAAGCACTTAACTTATTTGAACCAAGGTATTAGTTAAGAACGTCGAGTCATGGAAAGTCACGAGATATGAAACTATGGATTCTTGACATTGTGTTACTTGAACTTATAAGTAACCTATGATTTTCTCAACTTATAATCTTAATTGTCTAAACCTTTTCTTCTTAATGACAATAAAATTATGTCTTAATCTTCTCTTAATCTCTTTTCTACAAAAGAGAAATCCAATCATATCCAACCAAATCCAAATCATATATTCTCTTACACAATCTCTTACACTCTTACACATTCCCTTACACACTACATCTCAACCATTCATTCCCTTACAACACATCTCATCCCTTCATTTTTAACACATGCCAATTGTTTGAATTCTTAAAGAGGCTCCTTTGATCTCAACCATTGAATTCAAACTAAACACATCTCAACCATCCATCCTACCACCACATGTGTTTGATCCTCACCATCCATTTCAAACCAAAACCATCTCAACCATTGATCTCTCCTTTCCCCCCAAGTAAAGCATATTCCTTTGGAATATCCCTTCTCAATCTAAACACAAGACATCCTTGATCTTAGCCATTCATTTCAAATAAACATATCTCAACCCTCCATTTCCCCCACATGCCAAATTATTTGAAAACCAAGGGAGGCTCCCTTTGATCCTAGCCATCCAATTCAAACCATCTCATCTCAACCCTCCATCTCATTCTTCCCCCCCCCAAGCATTGGAATATTCCTTGGCATATTCTTTCTCTCTTTTCTATGCCATGTGAGGAGATACACTTCTACCCCTTCCAAATTACCCTATCTTCTTATAAACACTTCACAAAACATTTTCTAATTGACTATTTGAGTTGGCAAACCTTAGATTGATTAATGTTAAGGTTTAGTGTGAAGTAAAATTGGGGGTTTAGCAAGGATAGGTATTTATAAGATCCAAACACCCAACACTTGGGAAAAACTTACAGACGCCTAGCGCGCTGCCCGCGCGGGTGACACGCCGGCCTCGGTAAATTTTCCCAAGTTTGGGTTCTTGGCCTGTAAATACCACCCTTGCCTCTTGTATTCCTCACCCCTTGCCATTATTCTTTCTCTCTACATTCTTTCTCTCTAATCTCTCTATTCTCTCTTGTGTTCTTAGTTAAACACACTAACATCTTTGAAAGAACACATCTCCTTGCAAAGGAAGAATAAAAAGAACATAATCCACTCTTGTGATTGTGTCGAGGGTCTTCTTCTTATACCCTTTTTATTACAATCGAGTCTCTAGGTTAGGTTAGGACTTGGTTGAACTAGAGGTGCAAACCGGCAACCGGTTTTTTTAACCGGTGAAATAACCGAAACCGGTTTTANTTGCAAAGGAAGAATAAAAAGAACATAATCCACTCTTGTGATTGTGTCGAGGGTCTTCTTCTTATACCCTTTTTATTACAATCGAGTCTCTAGGTTAGGTTAGGACTTGGTTGAACTAGAGGTGCAAACCGGCAACCGGTTTTTTTAACCGGTGAAATAACCGAAACCGGTTTTACAAAAACCGGTTATTTTAAAAACCGGTCCGGTTTTTTTTAACCGAACCGGTTAGACCGGTTATGGGTTTTTACTTCCGACCGGTTTTTTACCGGTTTTAACCGGTTTTTAAAAATAACCGGTTTAATTTATTTATTTATTTATTTTATTTTTTATTTATATATACATATATTTTCGGTATATATAAATAAAATAAATAAAAATGTAAAAATTTTATAAAAATATTCGGATATAATAAAAGATTTTCGGAAAAATAATTATTTTTACTATAAAATAATATTTTTAATATTTAGGGTTTTATGAAAGTAAAAAAAAATAAATAAATAACAAATAAGGTGCATTTGGATGTTTTACCGAGCAAGAAAAGAAAAAGAAAAAGAGGAGGAGGGAGGTGGTGGCTCGTGGTGGTGTTGATGGTGGTGCAAGGGGCGGCGGCTAGTGGTGGTTGGAGGGGTTCGGGGTGGTTTTGATTAAATCGGCTTGTACTTCTGGAACGAGCACGTCCCGATCTATCTTTTGGTGTAACAAAATAAAAGTGGCCGGAAAATTTTTCCGGCGACCGGAAGTTGGTGGTGGCCGGCGGTGATAGAGAGAGAGAGGTGGGAGAAATTTTGTAGAGAGAGTATTAGTGTGTGTGTGTTTGTGTGTAGAAATGAAATAAAATAATTATTAAAAGGTATTTATATTAGGTGTGGTTGAAGAGATTTATATTAGGTATGGTATTAATAGCAAAAAAAACATTTTACAAACCTACATATTTACAAACCTTTAAAAACATTTTACATTTACAAATACACAACAATATAACACAAAAAAAGGGAAAAAAGAAAAAAGAAAAAAAAAGTACGAACCGGTAAATAACCGATGAAAAATCTGAATCCGAACATTTATAACAAAAAAAACGAACCAATAAAAAACCGATTCCGAAAATTTTTAACCAAAAAAAACCGATTCCGAACATTTATAACCGAAGAAAACCGATTCCGAAAAACCGAAACCGAACCGAGACTGGTTATTAGAAAAACCGGTTTTTTTATAACCGATTTTTAAAAAAACCGAAAACCGAAAAAAACCGATTTATTTGCACCTCAAGGTTGTACTAATATTCATTCTATCATTCAATTGTTTGTAAGGGAAGTCTTGTGTCTTGGTGACCAAGCCTAGATCATTGGGGATCTAGTTGGGGTTTGATACTTCCGGGTGGAAGTTTTGGTTGTGGTCTTTGTAGGAACCCAGCATTTCATAGAACTTGTGATCGTTACGGGCTCTAGGCTGTTAAACCTTTTAATCTAGGATAGCATTAAGCACAATGATAATAATAAGCACAGCGGAATAACATAAAGAATATTATTATTATCAACAAGGTTTACTTCGTCATCATCTCTACTCTAACATACAAACCAATTAACATGTTCTACCTTGATCAAGTAGAACATGTTCTCTAAACTAATAAACCACTAACCCTAGACGTTTTTCCTACGTCTAGGTTCCCACACACACACACCTTTGAGGTTTACATCTTGTACGTACTCTAAACCTATGTCCCTTGTCCTCTTTATATACTAGAGGATTAGGGTTACAAAATACTACGAGGGACTAATAAATAAAAACTTCTTTACCAAGCAAGTCCCTTGTGTTTCATTCTTCATTAATTGAAGAATTCTTCTTTTATCTTCTTTAGTCCTTCATCTTTCATATGTTTTGTATTATCAACTCAAATATAATTCCCAACAATCTTCCCCTAGTTGATAATGACAAAACCAATTAAGCACGAACTTCCCCTGAAGTTAATATGTATGAAAGATAAACGAACTTCCCCTTAAGCCATGCATATCATCAAGGATCTTCAAGTTGCAGCTTTATTGTAAATATTCTTCCCCTTTTTGTCTTATCCACTAGGGAACTCAAAATAAATGCAAATTTGATCTTCACAACCACGAATCAGTATTACACGTCCAATCCATCTTTCCAGTGTCTCAAAATAGAAAGTTAAACCGTCAGTAGTAATATCAATCAGCAGTTGAAAAACCTTGATCTTCATAATCACCAACCAGTACCATACATCAAATTTAGTCCTTTAACGTCTTGAATTACCCACCATTAAGAACACCAAAACGCTTACTTATTAAATGAACTCAAGACATAAAAATCCCAAATCTTCAGAAAGACTACCAATGAATAATCATGAAAACCTTCACCTTGATGTAGCACATAAATGGTTAAACATTTAAACATTAAGCTTCCCCTGAAACTAATAGGTTAACATTTTAAAAGAACTTGTCGAATAATTAACCACCATAGAAACAAATACCATGTAGTACCAGCCATGAAGATCTCCAAATAGCTTTTCGAAAAATGACTACAATAATATTTGAAACCAAGCAGTAATAGAATGAAAAATAGTTCTTTGTTTAAACCAGAACCGTCTCTGTGTGTGTGTTGTTCCTCCTGTGTGTGTGTTAATGTCTTGTCGCAAAATTAGCCAATATCAAACATATATGCTTCCCCTCACTTCGTAAACCATACCATAAAGCTCTTTACTCATCTCCATAAATTATCTTTAATCACAGCAGTACGTTGTAAAAACACGCAACAGTACTTTGAAAGAGTAGCAGTACCTTGCATTCAGCAAGCAGTACTTAGACGAGACGCAACAGCAGTACATTGAAAATAATAGAACAGTACGTTGGAGAAGTAGCAGTACTTTGGAATATCCGAGCAGCAGTACTTTCATGAAACTTTTTGTAGAATCAGCCATCTATCAATTGATAAACAATGCTCTAAACGACAAGCTTCATTAAGGTACTGATTTGCCCATAATATTTATATCAATCGACCCATTAATTCATAGTACGAGGTTTGTGAATCAGCCAATCATACCACTTCTTTACTTGCATTCAATCCATGGCATAATTAATTCATAAAACTTCACGGTAACACTTCTTTAAAAACAGAATTTCTTCGACAACGAACTCGACATCTTTTTCATCATAAATACGACACCAGTAAACCTTGTAACATCCTAGATATCACGAGCCCCAGGCTCTGATACCACATGTAGATCCTAATTCGTAGACAGTTGTTGTAGTATGGATCTTTAACCTTTAACTTATAAAGGGTTTAGCAATCTTGAACAATTACAAAACTACTAAGTGGAATTCTACCTGTAAATTTAATGAGTATGCGGAATCTACTCAGTAAGGCTAAGAAGAACATGAACAATAAGAATAGCAGAACACAATAATAATATCAAACTAAGCCTCAATATTATTAATACGATCACCCTTAATAGTGATAGGGTTTTACAACCTTGAAGCTATGAACTAAATAATATATGGGACGTGTATGTTTGTGTGTATAGTTCTTATTTTAAACTACGTGCCTGTCATCTCTTTATATAATAGAGGTGCTAGGGTTACAAACTTAACCTACAAGTAAAACAATATCTTCTGTAATCTTCTATGCAAGATCTTCTGATATATTTAATAAAGATAAGTATTTTGCATATACTCCATCAGCTTGTAGAATCTTCATTATGCATATTTAGTCTTTCAATTATCTTCATTGAAGCATATGTAGTTTTGTTGTATCAAATCACATATACACAATTGTATATGGCCCAACAATCTTCCCCTATTTGATATTACAAAACTATTTTCATGAATTCAGCAATCTTCAATGATGATAATCTTCAATCCTATTGTTTCATTCTTGTATTTATTTTGTCTTTTTAATGATGACAAAATAAACAAAGTCGTGTACGAACTTCCCGTTAAATAGAGAAGTTGAGATGTAATCATCTCCGTGAATGAAACAAACACACATAAATAAGCTGCAAATAATCTTCATGTTAACTCCTTCCCCTTTTTGTAATCATCGAATAGGGAATCTGTGAAGATAAGCAACTTGTATACACTTCCCCTGAAATTTATGTTAACTTGCTTTTGAATTCTCAAAAAATAATAACCATAAAGCATCCGAGAAATCAAACCATGTGTTACCCGATACTGCAAGACATGTCGGTCAACACGAGCACTACGTACACAAACGTCCCAACTAACTAATCGCTAATTAGTGACACAAAATCTGTCACAAATTGTCATAAAATTTGTTGCTATTCCATGTTCTCCTTCCTCCCATGACCTTTTATGACACTCCCTTTGTTGTTGTAGTGTTGCTAAATCTATCAATTTGAAACAAGCAGTACTTTAACAATCCATAGTCACTTCCCCTTAATTTAGCAACCAATACTTGTACTTATACAAGAATGCTCATATATAATCCCGTATGAAGCACAAACCTGTGTTTTTCACTAGCAACATCTCATATTCTCGACAAGAAGCGGTACTTTGAATAAACACCATAAACCTTCATGTTCACGAACACCATACACCATAGCAATTCTCAATCACCCACTTTCTGTGAATTACTATGCACACAACACATTAAGAATTAATGCCTTTTGAAGTCCCAAGCCAGAATAGACTTGAATCTTCCATAAGCATCAACATAATCATATCGTGTTAAGGTTTTTTATGGATTCTTCTTTTCAGAAACATCTAATTCGTCTTGTTTAGGTATCCAAACCCATCTAGCTGAAGTCTTAATAACATTAAGCTCTGAGTTCGGCCAAGCAGTACTTTCTTTTGGCCTAGCAGTACTTTGAGATAACCTATCAGTACGTTGAGAAAGTACTGATCTTGTCACTTTAGGCCCGGCAATTAGTTTCAATCCTTGTTTAGTAAGTACTGCTGATGGGTTAAAAGACCTTCTTTGTTGAGGATATTTAGAATCACTTGAAAAATTCCTATGTTTAACCCTCCTTGAGTTGTTCCATACCTGCTTTTGATCACTAACTGGTTTCTTGTGTTTACATGTATACTGCAGGTGATCATGATTGGCCCTGAAACGGTCAACTAAAGTCAACCAAAGTATTGGTCAACAAAAGTCAAACTAGAAAGGGCACAATACACCAAGGAGAGTATAGGAGTTCTTCCCGGGTCGTTATGTCCCGACGAAGCGTGAAATGGTGTTTAAAACGATTCTGAGGTCAAGCGTTTATGAAACGAGGATTGGTGAAAGAGATTGATTGAAATTAAACTTCAAAATGATGAATGAAAATGATAAACAAACACTACAAATAATTACTAGAAATCTAGAAACGATTACAAATCTAACAGTGTACGTTTACGTTTAATTAAACGTCTACGTACGAAAATAAAAGTGAAAATGGAAATCTATAAACACCTAGATGATGAAAAACATATTTTTACAATCCTAATGATAAAAGAAAAATATTGGAAAAAGAAAATTAAATATTAGACTATTAAATTAATTATTATTAATTAAAAACTATTTATTAATTATCTAAACTACACTAAATTATAATTAAATTAGAAATTAACCTAAATAAATGAAAAATTAATTTAGAAAAATCTAAAATAACCTATAACTAATTTTAGAACTGAAAATATATTTATTAGACTATTTATGTATTTAATATTAATTAATTACTATTTAATAATTACTAAAACTGTTTTTGATTTTTAATAAATACTAAACAAGCAAACAAAAATCTGGAATTTTTTCTATAAATATTACAAGATGACAGAAAGTTAAGAAAAATATAAAAACAACAAGTGCTTAATGAAAAAGATGAGAAATAAGCTAATAAGCTCAAGCTTCTTAAATAGAAGCTATCACTTTCCTAAAAAATGATGTTTTTGTGTTTTTTTCTTTTTATGGAACTATTAAAATACTGAAATAATGAGACTTTACTGAAAGCAAAAGTTGTGAAACTTGAAATTAAGCAAAATGAGAGCTTATTCGATTGACAGTTGAGCTTTTTGGCTCAAACAGTGATCACAAGCTCAAAATAAGCTAAGAAACTAAAAACAAAGGAAAAATAAGATGCAATTATGATATATGAACAGGAAACAAGTGAAAATTACAAGGTACAAGCACTGAATAAGCTCAAATGAGCAAATAAGCACTTCGAATTACCCTTCCACCCAAACAGTCCTACAAGGATTTTACAAGCTAGTTTAAGGTAGGGGCAAAAGCTCAAAAGCCAAAAATAAGCTTTGAAGTAAAAAGCTGGCTTGTTGGAGTCTCCAAAAAGCCAAGAGTTTCACTCTGGGGCCCACTTATAAGCTCTGAATGAGCTTATGAAAAAGCTTGGAACTCACTGAATTGCTCAGTGAATTATAAATTGAGACAAAGAAAAAGCTGTTTGCAGCCTTATCAAATAAGCTACAAAATAGAAAATGAGCACTGAACTTTGAAATTTGGTTGCTTGGCTTTATGAAAAACCAAAGATCACAAGCTCAAGCTCAGTGATGAGCTTTTTATGAGCTTGTGAAAAGTGCTCTTCTATACTGACAATCAGTATAGAGAGTGATTTTGGGCAAACATGACAAGCAATTTAAGCAATCCAATAAGCATTTAATGGAAAAATAAGCATGCACATAAGCAATAGGCCAGAAGGGCTTCTAGAAAATCCAAAATACACAGACTCACAAGTACTAAATAAGCTTGTACAAGCTTAAGAAAATGGCTACCAAACTGTGCACAGGGCAAGTTCTAGAAAAAGTGCTAATATAAAGCTAACAAATAAGTAGTTAAATAAGCCAACTAAAAATTAAGAAAAATACTACAGTAATACAACCAGCCAAATAACAATATTCCAAGAGCACAAATCCAAACTCCTAATATTAAGCCCTAGAGGAAAATCCAAAGTTTATTCAAAAATTTTCCAAGCTGAATTTTGACTTTTCAAATTGCACTACTAGTTTGACTTCTGTGAGTTTCTAGCAATTCCTAATGACTTAAAAAGTTATTATAAGCTAAAATGCAACTAAATTAAGCTACTAATACCACTAATGCAACTATATCTAAAATTATGCTACTTGAAATTTCAACAGTGAACAAGAAATGAAACTAGAACTTGATTTTGACTTTTAGCTCAAAGACCTACTGATTTTATGGTGTAAATGTTCTTATACAACCTAGTGTGACATGCATGAACAGAAAACAACAACAAAAACCATTTCACAGTTCAAGTTATCAGCAATTCCAAACACACCTTTTTAAAAGCTAAAAATGAGATTTCATAGCACAAGCTTATTCAGACCATGAAATTGATTTCCATGTATGTAAAATGAAAACTTGAACTTATGTGAGCACAAAATCAACACTGCTAACAACAAAACACCAAGATCACCACTATGCTAATTTCACAGTTAAAATGAAAAATTAAGCAACAAATGTTTTTAGTGAACAAGCACTTAAACTAACACCATAGATTCACTTAATAACTCTAACTAAGTATGCAAGAACACATATGAACCTCATAAAGCTATTCTACAGTAGAATGCTAAAAATAAAGAAATAGGCTTACAAAAGCTTCCTGCTTGAACCAAGTGAACCAAAGACCAAATACCCTTCCTATAGCTTCCCAAGAAGACTAACCCACTGCCATCCATGATTCACAGTGCTCCATACATTCTTCTATCTTCTTCATGGAATTTTTGATTTTTCTTCTATTTTATGTATTATTTTGGTATTTTTGCTTTTTGATACTAATCAAGGTTTTTAGGTTTCTAATAGCTATATTAAGCTATCTGGGAGCTTAAGTGATCAAATTTGGTCCATATTATCCACTACCACAACATATTAGAAAATTGAAACTTAAGGCTTGAAAATGGAATAAACTGAATTTATACCAAACTTTTAAGATTGATTACTGAAAAAGGTTCACAATACAATAAGAAAGCTATATTTAACACTTGAAAGCTAAAACATACACTGAAAATTGAAATTCACCTAATTCGACACTAAGAACACTAAATTATACTCACTCCCCTTCCACAGTGCATCTTGTTCCTTTTATAGGGCACTTCTAGGGTTTATGACCCTTTCTGAACCTTTCCCACTTGCCTCTTCAACCGTTGGATGCTCTAAATTTAATCTTGACCCTTAACGAGTTTTGGCGCCAAAACTAGTTATAAATAATTGTGACGGTTTTAGTGGATTAGGTGTGGCATTTATTGCTGGGAAAGGTTAGGAGGAACACTAAGGTGGCTATGGAGGTGGGGGTAGCATGTGGAGGAGTGGGGAGGGTGAGAAAGGACCCTGGTTTTGGGGAATCCTGTTGGGAGGGAGGAGGTCAAAGGGAAAGGTTTGACTGGGAGATATAAAACGGGGGGTGTTATTATTTGGGAGGTTGGGCCGTGGAAGGTTTTGGGCTAGGGAGGAGTTATAAGGGTTTTGGGTTTTTGGGTTTAAGTAAACAAAAAGGGTCCATTTGGTTTTTGTAATAAGCAAAGCCCAAGGACCAAACTTATAGAAACTGAAAATCCAGGGACCAATTCTGCCAATTTTCCAAACTTCTCCCAAGGACCTATCTTGCCAACTTTGAAATTCCACAAGGACCTTTGATGCCATTTTTCACTTTTTAATTATCCAAGGACCATTTTTGACAATAAAGTTCAGGGACCTTTTCTGCCATTTGCCCAAAAATTCATTCAAGGACCAATTTTGACAACTTAAAATACTTCAGGGACCTTGAATGATAAAAATCCACAATTTTGGATTCCAGGGACTAGTTTTTGCCAATTTTTGAAAGTTGGGGGACTAAAACTGCCAATTATGCAAACTTTGTTCATTTTTCATTTGTTTTTAAACATTTTGCATTTGAAACATATAAAACACGATCCTTGGATATTTTATGCATTTTGATGCGTTTTTGAGTGTTTTCAGATGTTTTGCAGTTCAGATTTGAACAAAAATGATGAGTGTTTGAGCACTCATCAACATGTATACTGCAGGTGATCAAAACTTCCACAAACATAGCAAGCTTTATTCTGAAACTCAAAATTCTTCCCTAGTTTTTGAGTTATCATCCCATTCCAGTTTCTTTGATTACCTCTAGGACTATTGTTGTTTTTCCTAGGGTTTTTATTAGACTTTTTGTGACTTTTAACAGGTTTGGTTTCTAAAGGTTCAGCAAACTTCACAGACTTCAAGCTCTTTTTCTTTTTAACCTTTGAAAAACCTTCAGGAACTACTTTATCATCACGTTCAACCCAATCTTCAATGATGACCTTATGCCTATCAATCTTATCAGTTTGTGTAGGTGATTCTAGTGTATCATTCTTCTCACCTAAACTTTCACTTTTCATAGATTCACTAGATTGACTAGATTCATTCCAACTAGCAAGTTTTTGTAAAAGATCATCCCTTTCCTTGGTGAGCTTTTCAACTTCTGATATCTTACAACCTAACTTCCAATCACTTAATTTTAATTGATACTCTAGTTGGTTGTACTTAACTGTCCAAGCTTCTTCATTCTCTTTATAAACAAGAACTTTAGCTTCTACTACTTCTAGAGTAAATATATATCCTAGTTTCTCAGCCCTAGTTGTTCTATGATTCTCTTTTTCAAGTTCAAGATCTTTAAGCAAGGTTTGATAAGAAGCATGACAGGTAACACAGAATTTTACCTTCTTGTTTGGATTACTGGATGATGTGTAAAAAGTGGCCATCACTGCAAACTTCACTGGATCAGTAATCGTTCTTCTTATGTAGAATTTCCCCCCGGCGACTGATACCACATGTAGATCCCAATTCGTAGACAGTTGTTGTAGTATGGATCTTTAACTTTTAACTTATAAAGGGTTTAGCAATCTTGAACAATTACAAAACTACTAAGTGGAATTCTACCTCTAACTTTAATGAGTATGCGGAATCTACTCAGTAAGGCTAAGAAGAACATGAACAATAAGAATAGCAGAACACAATAATAATATCAAACTAAGCCTCAATATTATTAATACGATCACCCTTAATAGTGATAGGGTTTTACAACCTTGAAGCTATGAACTAAATAATATATGGGACGTGTATGTTTGTGTGTATATTTCTTATTATAAACTACGTGCATGTCATCTCTTTATATAATAGAGGTGCTAGGGTTACAAATTTAACCTACAAGTAAAACAATATATTCTGTAATCTTCTATGCAAGATCTTCTGATATCTTTAAT
Source organism: Artemisia annua (assembly GCA_014162995.1). NCBI lineage: Eukaryota > Viridiplantae > Streptophyta > Magnoliopsida > Asterales > Asteraceae > Artemisia > Artemisia annua. Next base: position 14,454 of record LBNU01037240.1, on the reverse strand, counting down.
AAAGATAAGTATTTTGCCTATACTCCATCAGCTTGTAGAATCTTCATTATGCATATTTAGTCCTTCAATTATCTTCATTGAAGCATATGTAGTTTTGTTGTATCAAATCACATATACACAATTGTATATGGCCCAACACTTTCATTACCCCCCTGAGAACAAAGTATTTGTTGCTAGGTATGGAGATTTCTTGGAAAAGGAACTCATATCTCAAGAATTAAGTGGGAGGGTATATGATCTGGAAGACGATAAGGTTGATGCATTACCTTCTGAAAACACTAGTCAACTTCCTGAAGAACCAGATAGTCTGGGTCCTCCACCTGAAGTTGAAGTGGTTCCCATACGCAGGTCCACAAGACCTGTGAAAGCACCTGAACGACTCTGTCTTAATGTAGAGTGCGATTAATCTATACTAGGGGATCTTGATGAACCTGCTAGTTATAGAGCTACCATGAAAAGTCCTGAAAAGGAAAAATGGCAGGTTGCTATGAATGGGGAAATGCAATCCATGCATGATAATGAAGTCTGGACTTAAGTAGACCTTCCTCCTGGTGCCAAGGTAGTTAAGAGTAAATGGCTCTACAAGAAAAAGACTCGTATGGATGGCATTGTACACACCTATAAGGCCCGTTTGGTAGCTCAAGGGTTTACTCAAACGTTTGGTATTGACTACGAAGAAACCTTTTCTCCCGTAGTTGATATTAGGGCCATTAGGATTCTCATAGCCATAGCTGCATACTATGATTATGAGATTTGGCAGATGGATGTCAAAACCGCCTTCTTAAATGGTCGCCTAGATGAAGACATCTATATGGCGCAGCCTGAGGGGTTTGTCAATCCAGATTTTCCAAAGCGTGTATGCAAGCTTCAAAGATTCATTTATGGATTGAAGCAAGCATCACGTCAATGGAATAAAAGATTTGATGAAGAAATAAAAAAATTTGGATTTTCTCAAAATCTTGATGAGCCATGTGTATACCACAAAGCTAGTGGGAGTGATGTAATTTTCCTTATTTTATATGTCGATGACATATTGATCATGGGAAAAGACATTCCAAGTTTGCATAAAGTTAAGGCATATCTTGGAAAGTGTTTTTCTATGAAAGATTTAGGAGAAGCTGCATTCATTCTGGGAATTAAGATATATATAGATAGATCTCAGCGATTAATTGGATTAAGCCAAAGTGCTTACATTGATAAAATATTGAAGAGATTCAATATGCGAAATTCCAAAAAGGGATATTTGCCAATGCAAGAACACCATGGCTTGAGTAGCAAACTGTGTGCTTCAACACCTGCAGAGGTGCAACGCATGAAGAAAGTTCCTTATGCTTCGGCCGTGGGATCTATAATGTATGCGGTGAAAAGCACAAGGCCAGATGTGGCATTTGCTCAGAACTTAACTAGTCGATTTCAGCAAAATCCAGGTGAAGCTCACTGGACTGCTGTGAAGAATATTCTTAAGTACCTTAGGGCTACTAAATATGTATTCTTAGTTTATGGGGGTAATCCAGATCCAAATGCAGAACTTGATGTTACAGGTTACTGCGATGCTTCATGGCAAGGTGATAAGGATGATACGAAGTCTCAGACGGGTTATGTCTTTGTCATTAATAGAGGAGCTGTGGATTGGAGGAGCAAGAAACAGAGTACATTAGCGATGTCTGCAACAGAAAGTGAGTATATAGCCGCTTCAGAAGCTGCAATGGAAACCGTTTGGATTAGGAAGTTCGTTTCGGGGCTTGGAGTTATGCCATCGATTCAACAACCTATAAAAATGTATTGCGACAATTCAGCTGCAATTACATTTGCCCATGAACCTGGACTCATGAGGGGCACCAGACATTTCCCGATCAAATATCACTACGTGCGTGAGCAAGTGGAGATTGGAGAGATCGATTTACTCAAAGTTGACACAGATGATAACTTAGCAGATCAATTGACGAAAGCTCTACCTGGCGCTAAGCTTTTTAAGCTAGCTGAGGGAATAGGTCTTCATAAGGCTGAAAGTTTCATGCCCATTTGTGATTAGTATTTGGATAAAGGATGTAATGTACGAATTATTAATTTTAATGAAATAAAGTATTGGTTATGTTTATTTACATTGTTTTAATAATATATCTTGTTTTTGCATGTTTAAATCCTTGAATAATTTTATTATTCTAAAACTGTCCGTTGTCGGTTAATGATATGGGAATATCATTAAGGGGAGACAAATATGAGTATTGGTTAGAATATACTTGAAAGTATATTTATGCGTAGTCATACCAATTTCACATGATATTCAAGGAATTGAATATAGGACTTATCTCAACTACATGACTTTACTTATTTTAAGTAAATCATAATTAGTTATCCTCAGACTTGAGATACCAGATAAGAGTCATGGATGTAGTGCATTTTTGTGGAGCAATCTACCGCTATCCGTAACTGGTAATTATAAGGGTTGTTTTCCGAAGTGTTGCAAAGTCCGTGGGTTAGTCTTGTAGTCAAAATAGAATTTGTTCATTCAAATTTGTTTTGAAGTTTAATACTATTGGGCCACTCGTAGGATTGAAAAAATGTTTGCGTGGCCACGCCCAAAGACTATCTGGAATACGTTCAGATGTTTTGGTAATTTTGTTCAATCATTAACATATGAGAAACTGAAATTTAATAAAGATTTATTCTTTATTAATAAGAGTATTAGAAACAAAAGGATAATAATAACGATGAATCGTTAAGGGTTTTCCAGGAAACTTAGCTCGAGTTGAACTAGGGGCATTGGAGTGTTGCAAGACGCCAACCAATGTCATTTTACTGTTAATAGATAACCAAGTGGGAGCTGTTGGAATATGGTATTTTATTAACGTGTAAATGTCTAGTATCGAACCCGAGACCTCGGGATTGCACACAATACAAACGAGAATTAAAGTAATATAATTATATATTAAATGTTATGTATATATAATTATTTAAACACTAAATGGACTTAACGGTCGTTAGTTATTAACCGTACGGACTAACTATTGTTAAAACCAAACGTGAAGGACTATAATGGAATTTGGAGACAAGAAGGATCCGGAAGGACCCTTGGGTCCTTGTGGCCGGTCGTGTAGCCCAAAGGGAAGGGGATTCCCTTACCCTAACTTGTTCCCAAAGTCTCCTTACTAGTACATATAGAAAACCAAGGGTTATTGATTTTTGACTCTTGTACACATAACCCTAAAATTGGTTTTCTTTTCCTTCCTTCCTCTTGTGGCCGATCGTACAACCCCAACTCCTTAGGGTTTTAGATTTTGGTTTTACAAATCAAAGTGTTTTCATATTACTTGCATAATCTTTAATTCACTAGAGTTTGTGTGTACAAGAACGAGGTAATAACTTACTTTAGTTATTATCAAGAGATCGATAAACAAAACGGTAAGGGGTCTATCATAGATCTATTGTTCTTCTAAGTTCAAGAAACAAGATTTGCATACGGTACGTTTTCTTTATGTTTTGGTTAACTATTATGTGTTGTACTTGATCCTACGCTTCTGCAACTTGTGCTACTTGTTATACTAATAATATATGATAGTCATAGTATTAAAATTCTAACAATAAGTGTTCCTAATGACATTTACATGATGATTGATAGTTGTGAGTCTGCATTTGATATGTGGAAAGCTCTTGAAAGAATTTTGCAAGGTTCAAAAGTTGCAACTCAAATGAGAATGAACAAAACATTGTACAAGTATGAAACTTTTGCTGCTCTTTCGGGTGAATCTCTTAAAGATACTTAAGGTTTCACGTGGTCATGAATGATTTAAATAAAGTGAAAGTGCATTTTGCTGCGGGGGTGTTGAATTACAAGTTTTTAAATTTTTTGCAACTGGAATGGAAGAAGCATTACGATTTTTATTCACCCATAAAATCCATTGATTCAAAATCTGATCAAAAGACGAACATCTCACAAGGTTAATGACTCGATATGCTCTTATTTGAATCATATAAGGCCTCGAGTAACATCCTTTCGGTATCTTGTTCCTTGTCCTATACATATGTTTTCTTCCAAAGAACCCAAAGCTCCTATAAACTATACGATGGATGAATGAATTTAAAGCGAACCCCAACTTGCCTTCGTACATTACTAAGTTTCCTAACTAAAGTAATGTCACACGAATATAATTTAGAGAAGAAAGAGTAGTCTATCTTTCTAAATATGAATCACTTCTCACAACATCTTCGATAGACAATAACGTTTATATTGAGCCACTCGTGATGATCGGTGGGCTGTCAACAAGACGTTATTAGGCAAGAATGCTAGATCAAGTATTCTCCATGCACGTGTCATAGAGTCGAAGATTTCACAACGATATGTACAGCCATCCCAAACCATTGAGTCGTAAAAAGAGATATTGGTAATTTGGTATTAGAATGAGAGGTGTTTGATATATCTCTCATTAAAGCGCTATATCTTGAGTGTTTGGTTAAAACTGTTTACGTGTTTACCTTGGGTATGCAGAGATGCAGATACCTAACAGTTGAAATGAGCAATTCCAGACACCAACTGAATAACAATAACAGTCTAAGAAGGAAGTAAACAATCAGACTTGGCTAGTTACAGTATGATGTTAAAAGTAAACATTTACCTTACTGGTCTATTTTTAGGTTGAGATAATCTATCTTGTAATGCAATGGATTGGAAGCCGCTACAATGATCGAAACCATTGTTGTTTGTAACGTGGATCGTACAATAATGTGGATATATTTGTATTCAACTGTGATATGGGTACGCCCAAAAAAGCGGCATGCCGAAAAATTTAATCATCTATTTGCCGCTACGGCATCACGCGAATATCCTACCATTTTTATAACATAACTAGACATCTTAATCTTTCGCAATGCTGTAAGAACATAAAAACCTCAAAAATAGAGAGTTTCAAACCATATGTTTAATTTTAATCTAAAAGCACTCATTTTAACGCTTCAAATACCAACAGGATTCCTTGGATAAAAATTTCAACCTCAAATTCAAACATATACAAGTTTGGGGAAAAGAAAAGTTGCCAACTTATGTTTAGAAGACCAAATATGAAAAATGGTAGCCGTCCCAGCCAATTTGATATCAGATTTTCCGAAACCGTAGTTACTACCTTTACAAGCATAAGATATAACAGTTCACAACGAAAGCTACTAATATATACCATAATATCCAACTACAATTACCCTCAAAATACAAGGGATATACTGTTGGAGTATGCTCGTGTCATAATAAATAATTATATGGCTAGACATATGTGAGCCTATGGGGTCACACACTTATACACAGAGACACCATTTTATAGATTGTATTTATTGTATTTACAATACATAAATGACTACGTAACTCGGGATCAATAACGGGCTACTAATAACTAAGCTAGTACTTAGTTTATTGGATTGGACCAACAATAGGTTTGGTTTCTAAAGGTTCAGCAAACTTCACAGACTTCAAGCTATTTTTCTTTTTAACCTTTGAAAAACCTTCAGGAACTACTTTATCATCACGTTCAACCCAATCTTCAATGATGACCTTATGCCTATCAATCTTATCAGTTTGTGTAGGTGATTCTAGTGTATCATTCTTCTCACCTAAACTTTCACTTTTCACAGATTCACTAGATTGACTAGATTCATTCCAACTAGCAAGTTTTTGTAAAAGATCATCCCTTTCCTTGGTGAGCTTTTCAACTTCTGATATCTTACAACCTAACTTCCAATCACTTAATTTTAATTGATACTCTAGTTGGTTGTACTTAACTGTCCAAGCTTCTTTATTCTCTATATAAACAAGAACTTTAGCTTCTACTTCTTCTAGAGTAAAAATATATCCTAGTTTCTCAGCCCTAGTTGTTCTATGATTCTCTTTTTCAAGTTCAAGATCTTTAAGCAAGGTTTGATAAGAAGCATGACAGGTAACACAGAATTTTACCTTCTTGTTTGGATTACTGGATGATGTGTAAAAAGTGGCCATCACTGCAAACTTCACTGGATCAGTAATCGTTCTTCTTATGTAGAATTTCCCCCCGGCGACTGATACCACATGTAGGAACCCAGCACTTCATAGAACTTGTGATCGTTACGGGCTCTAGGCTGTTAAACCTTTTAATCTAGGATAGCATTAAGCACAATGATAATAATAAGCACAGCGGAATAACATAAAGAATATTATCATTATCAACAAGGTTTACTTCGCCATCATCTCTACTCTAACATACAAACCAATTAACATGTTCTACCTTGATCAAGTAGAACATGTTCTCTAAACTAATAAACCACTAACCCTAGACGTTTTTCCTACGTCTAGGTTCCCACACACACACACCTTTGAGGTTTACATCTTGTACGTACTCTAAACCTATGTCCCTTGTCCTCTTTATATACTAGAGGATTAGGGTTACAAAAGACTACGAGGGACTAATAAATAAAAACTTCTTTACCAAGCAAGTCCCTTGTGTTTCATTCTTCATTAATTGAAGAATTCTTCTTTTATCTTCTTTAGTCCTTCATCTTTCATATGTTTTGTATTATCAACTCAAATATAATTCCCAACAGTCTTGGTGACCAAAGTGTAAGTCGAGTCACGAGATTCTTTTGGGTGGTTTCCGAGGGCGGAATACCATTGGGGAGTAACTCTTTCTTTGTGAGCATCGATATTGGTGAGTATCGGTAGAGTGAATTGTAACGGTTTGTAGTCCACCGAAAGGATTATACTAGTGTAATAGTATCGGGGTATCGTTTGTCTTGGATTCGCAACTGGAACGTACGGATGGGTATAAACCCCCCATTTCCCGAAACCAGTATATATCGTGGTGGTCATTTACTCGTTTTAATATATTCTTGGTTTTTGATTGTGTTCGTGAGTTAACTTCTTAATATAACCACTTGGTGTTTTCTTGGCTAAAGTTTTTAAAACGTTCTTAAAAGCCGAAGAACCGTATTCACCCCCCCCTTCTACGGTTCTACAATTGGTATCAGAGCGGATACTCAAGTTTTTCAAGCGTTAAAACCTTCTATTGGAAGGTGTTTTAAAGGTGAAAAACTTTTCTTTCCAAAAAAGAGTTGAAATCCTTAAGTCAACTTTTGGAAAAAGTAGATATTAGATTCCATGGCTCAAGAGAACCTAATGGCTCTTTGGGGGGAGAATACGTATTGATCATGAAGATCTATGCAAGAAGAATCCGAAAGATTCATTTTGAAGACACGTTGCGAGCTATAGCGATATTGAAGATTAATGGAAGCAAAGGAAAGAAATCGTGGTTTCCTATGCGTTTGGTCCTCAAGGAAGTATTGTCTTGAAACCACTTTAGTGTTCCTACTTCAAGAACCCCAGAGGATTGTTCAACTTGGAATGCTTTAATACTAACCACCCAATGGACCCAACAAGCATTGGTGGACCAAGTGTTATATGTTTGTTAGGTATAGGCTTGGACCGACCTATTATATTGTTGAAAGTGGTTGTTCCAAGCATATGATCGTAGTAGAAGATTGTTTATGTAATAAGGAGCATGATGGTGTACATATGTAAACTTTGAAAAAAGGTCGTCGGTTGTCTAAGCATCTATGGTGGATCTTTATCTCGTGGTCATGAAACAAAAATCATCCATTTAAATCGAGCTAAGTTCTCCTTTATGATTATGAATCTTTATGTGCATTATATGTTAGTTGTCAAAAACGCTATGTGTTTAGGAAATATAGTTATGTGCTTAAAACTTGCATAACTTGAACACATCATAATCTAAGTCTTAGCTCTTGATGAGACGAAAAGTGTTACGATTTTAGGGGGTCATTTAAGCCCTAATTCGTATAAATGTGATCAAATATTGCCCTAAATCGTTCCTTTTGTCATTTTAGGTACTTTTGAGAGGAATTCTGGAAAACATGCATATTCGGACGTTTTTGGAGCATAAAAGTGAAGAAAACGACAAAGTCTTAAAAGATGGTGATTTATAACCTGACGGCGTCAGAAGTCACAAGATGATGTCGTCAGAAAGTCTTGACAAAAGAGTGAAATCCTATTTTCAAATGACGGGCCAGAGGATTTAACACCTGACGCCGTCAGGTGTTGGGAAAAGTAGGCCGTCAGGAGTAAAGTTAAAGAGTGACGGCCCAGAAGAGTTTATAAGGTCAGAGTGTAAAATCTATATATAGTTTTCTAATTTTCATTCATTAGTGTGGAACTTTGGTGGAACTTTTGTGGAACTTTGTGGAGAACTTTTAGGGCAAACCCTAAAGTCGAATTTCCCGTACTTTTTAGGGTTCCCAACCCTTGGAACCCTCATGCTTAATTAAAGATAAGTCTTCACTTTAATTCAATCAATATGTCTATGTGTTGGTTGTCTATCTATCTTGCTTGTCTNTGAACGTCTTGGGAATGTAGTCGAGGCATACTAGGCTATTAAGGTAGTATTTAACGCATGAGCCACTGTTTACAATCCCTATGGTTGTGCCGTGCATGGCATAGGAGGAGATAAGAGCTCATAGAATTGGAGAGATATGTATGCCACTCCATGAGTTATTAGGAATACACCCTTCATCCACACAAGTAACATACATATCAATTATCCGGTAAAAGATAGTTAGGGAGTAATGAAATCTAAGTATACACAATTTTCTCCATATTGTTTTCACAACCACAATAGTTTAGATATTGTTGGGAATTAAACTAACAGAACAAACTGCTAGTGTTGGAATTCCCACTGCTGGTCGAATACACTAGCAGTGGAAACATATTACCACTGCTAGTACATATTGTTACCACTGCTAGTACAAAGTTATGAGAAGATAAATATAGAAAAGATTTGGTGTATATCTTATTCTATTAGAATATACTTATCTTGTAAAGGACTCCTTGTGCTATAAAAGGAGATCCTAGGTCATGATCATAGGTACTAATTATCCTAGAGAGCTTCAAGGTGTAACCCTAGTGATAGCTAAGATCACTCGTATTATTATCATTAATAATATTGGAGCTTTGTGTTACATACAACTATACTCACTCACAATACATCATATAAACTGTCTTCTAAGTGTTGTTAAGTAAATTCCGCGTGCTTAATAATATTACTCAAAGTATCAACAACACAAGGTGTGTGTTTAGATCCATCAAGTGGTATCAGAGCCAGTTTCTGATACTTTGATTTAGAAGATCCAGAAGAACAGTTTACCTACAAGGAAGATGGCATTTTCCGACTCAGAGGTACATTCAAT